>SJYQ01092558.1:44368-70373 GCA_006410935.1 Redunca redunca | reverse complement strand
TTTTTTTTTTTTTTTTGGCACCACACTGTCTCATCTCCTTTGGAAACACCAATGGCACATACACCTTTTGATGGTATTTCATAGGATCCTGAAGTTCTGTTCATTGTTTAAAGTCTTTTTATCCTCTGTTGTTCAGAATGAATAATTTGCATTCATGTCATTTCTATCTTCAAATTCACTGACTCTCACCTTTGTCATATCCACTCTGCTTTTAAATACATTCTGTGGGTTTTTTTTAATTTCTGGTTATTGTATTTTTCAGTTATAAAATTTCAATTTGGTTCTTTCTTATAGCTTCTATTTCTATACTTCTTGGAACATGGTTATGATAGCTATTTTAAAGTCATTGCTTAATATGAAACATCTGGGTAATCTCAGAGTTGGCATCTTGATAGTCTTTTTCATTTGAGAATTTTTCAGATTTTCCTGGTTCTTTCTATGTCAAGTTAATTTTTCAGCATATCACAGATATTTGGAATATTATATGCTATGAGACTCTGGGTCTTACTCAAATTCTATGAAGAATATCGCATTTTGGTTTTCGTCTGTTTGCTTTACCAGACAATTGACCAGGTAAGGGTCAAGCTGCAAACAGCTATTTGCTTTTTGTGCATTGTAGTTTCAAAGTTTTCAAAGTCTCAGCGGTGATATGTGAATTGGACTACGTGTGCATCAGCAGGGCCCAGTCTGTCTACCCCACAGTTAAGTTCTTAAAGCTTTTGGTATGCTGTTTAGGGAGAGGTCCAGGCTATGTAGCTCTGGGATGGACCCAAAAGTGCACACAGCACTAAGGGATGCTTTCCCTTGAGTCCCTTCCTACTGTGAACTCCCGCCAGCGCCCACTCCCTGACACTCCAGCACCCCCACTTCCAGTCTTCTCCCTCTTCTGGTCCTCTGGCTATGTGCATGCGTGCTCCGTCATGTCCAGCTCTTTGCAACCCCATGGACTGTAGCCTGCCAGGCTCCTCTGTCCATGGGATTTTCTAGGCAAGAATACTGGAGTGGGTCGCTATTTCT
The DNA here is from genome assembly GCA_006410935.1 of Redunca redunca. NCBI lineage: Eukaryota > Metazoa > Chordata > Mammalia > Artiodactyla > Bovidae > Redunca > Redunca redunca. Next base: position 69,356 of record SJYQ01092558.1, on the reverse strand, counting down.
TTCTCCAGAGGATCTTCCCAACCCAGGGATTGAACCCGCATCTCCTGCATCTCCAGTATTGGCAGGAAGATTCTTTTATTACTTGAGCCATCAGGGAAGCCCCATCCCTGCTACCAATCCTCCCCCTATTCTGGTCCTCCGGCTATAACGTCCTGCAATTCGTACAACCAGGTCTGTCTCTGGGTACCAGGAACGGAAGGATAAAGAAAGTAAAAAGCAAGGGGAATTTTTCCACACTCTTTGGACCACAGCTTCTGTGGTCAGAGAGATGGATTTCCTTCCTAAGATCTTTAAGAATCTGTATGCCTGCTGCTGCCACAAGAGAATTGCAGTTTCAGAAGACTTACCTTTTAAATAAGCTCTGCCACTGTAAGTGGAGGAAAAAAAATAAAGAATTTCTTCCTCTCTGTTTCATGGCGCCTTTCTTTCTGCTCCTTGGACTGTGAAAGTACCCTTTCCTCAGAACTCTTTTAGTTTGTACTCATGCATAGCTTCAGAATTCGGGCTGTCTTTGAATCCAGACTGGGAGATCTGGGGGTGGGGAGGGGTGTTAGGTGGATTTCTGTTTTTTGTGGATTTATGTCAATCTTAGAAATTCTTAGACATTATCATTTAGACCATTTTCCCCCATTATATCTGGGAATTCCAATCAGACACGTTTGACTTTTTCTATCCATGTATTCATGCCTCTTAACTTTCCTTTCATATTTTTCATCTCCAAGTCTTTCTGTAATACATTTGGGTGATTTCTTTAGATCTCTCTTCCTATTTACTAATTCTCTCTTCAGCTCCCTCCCAAATGCCCTTTAACTCATCTATTAACTTTTAAATTTCAACATTTTTTTCCAAATTTGAGTGGTTGGTCCTTCTTGATACTCTCACGTTCCTTGTTCATTTATTTTTAAAATGTTCATTCGTCATTTTAAAATGTTTTATATATAGTAATTATATATATTCTGTTTGGGGGGTTTTAGTATCTATAGCTCTTCAGGACCAAGAGCTTTAGGGATTTGTTTGTTCCTGTTAATTCTTGTGCTGGAAACTCGCCTTATGTTTTAGATATATATATATTTTTTGTCAGCTCATATTTACTAAGCTGAATACTTGTGAATTCCAAGAGTCTGGATTGAGGGTGATTTTCTCCAGAGAGGATTTTCATTCTTTCTGTGGCTGACAAGCCCTACCAGCCTTACCAACTCAGAAACCGAACTTATTGAGTGTTTCCCCAACTGGGTTAGTTGCTTAAATTTGAACACTATACCTGAGATCAGACCTACCGTTACAAAGATTTGGTGGGGAGAGTGAGGCTGATATAGTATGCAAACTGTCAGTTCAGTTCAGTCACTCAATCATGTCCGACTCTGCAACCCCATGGGCTGCAGCATGCCAGGCTTCTTGGTCCATCACCAACTCCAGGAGCTTACTCAAACCCATGTCCATTGAATTGGTGATACCATCCTACCATCTCATCCTCTGTCGTCCCCTTCTCCTGCCTTCAATCTTTCCCAGCATCAGGGTCTTTTCCATTGAGTCAGTTCTTTCCATCAGGTGGCCAAAGTATTGGAGTTCCAGCTTCAGCATCAGTCCTCCCAATGAATATTCAGGACTGATTTCCTTTAGGATTGACTGGTTAGATCTCCTTGCAGTCCAGGGACTCTCAAGAGTCTTCTCCAACAACACAGTTCAAAAGCATCAATTCATAGGTGCATAGCCTTCTTTATGGTCCAACTCTCATATCCACACATGACTACTAGAAAAACCACAGCTTTGACTAGACGGACCTTTGTTGGCAAAGTAATATCTCTACTTTTAAAAATGCTGCCTAGGTTGGTCACAGCTTTTCTTCCAAGGAGCAAGCGTCTTTTAATTTCAAGGCTGCAGTCACCATCTGCATTGATTTTGGAGCCCCCAAAATATAGTCTCTCACTGTTCCATTGTTTCCCCATCTATCTGCCATGAAGTGATGGGATCAGATGCCATGATCTTATTTTTCTGAATGTTGGGTTTTAAGCCAGTTTTTTCACTTTCCTCTTTCACTTTCATCATGAGGCTCTTTAGTTCTTCACTTTCTGCCATTAAGAGTGGTGTCATCTGCACATCTGAGGTTATTGATATTTCTCCCAGCAATCTTGATTCCAGCTTGTGCTTCATCCAGCCAAGTTCATTATTTCTCATGATGTACTCTGCATATAAGTTAAATAATAAGCTGGGTGACAATATACAGCCTTAAGGTACTCCTTTCCTGATTTGGAACCAGTCTGTTGTTCCATGTCCAGTTCTAACTGTTGCTTTTGACCTCCATACAGATTTCTGAGGACGCAGGTCAGGTGGTCTGGTATTTCCATCTCTTGAAGAATTTTCCACAGTTTGTTGTGATCCACAAAGTCAAAGGCTTTGGTATAGTCGATAAAGCAGAAATAGATGTTTTTCTGGAACTCTTGCTTTTTCAATGTTGGCAATTTGATCTCTGGTTCCTCTGCCTTTTCTAAATCCTGCTTGGACATCTGGAAGTTCACGGTTACCACCATAGATAGTGTGGTTTTTCCAGTAGTCTTTAATCTACTTTATCAGCAGGGATATTATCCACAGACCACCCTTTTTCCAGAGGATACAGCTTCTGGGTATTTTGGCTTTTAGGAAGTAGGGGAATATGAGGCAGGGGTCAGCTTTCCCAACTGGTGTGAGCACAAGGCCTAGTTTCCCATTATGTTTTGATTCTTCATTCATCAGCATTAATCCCTAAAGCTCCTGGTTCCTGAAATCAACATTTGCCTCTGGGGCAGCCAAAGCTTCTGGATTTATTACTCTGACTTCAGGTTACAGGCATATCCTATTTTATTGCGCTTTGCTTATTGCACTTCTCAGATATTGCAGGTTTTTGTTTTTTTTTTTAACAAATTGAAGGTTTTTGGCAACCCTATGTTGTCAGATGATGGTTAGCACTTTTTTTTAGCAATGAAGTATTTTTTAAGTAAGGTATACACATTATTCTTTAGACATAATGCTATTGCTCACTTAACAGACTACAATATACTATAAACATAACTTTTATATGCACTGGAAAACCAACAATTCATGTGACACACTTTATTGCACTGGTCTGGAACTGAACCAGCAATATCTCGGAGATATGCCTGTATTATTAAATTATTTGGTCACCGAGGATTTCTCTTATTTTTTGAAGTATCTGAAATGCATTTAAAAGTATGTTTGTTGTAACTTATCCTGCACCTAGGTGTTTTATTTTAACATACCTAATTCACTATACTGCCAGAAGGAGCAGATAGATATGCAAAAAAAGAAAACAGAACAAGTCCTTAAATGTCAAAGGCACGATTGATTTCCATGTTATTTTATGCTGAGATATCTTTAACTCTTTTACGATAATAAAAAAGGTTTTATCTTTACCATTAGCACCTGTGTTACACTAAAAATTTACAACAGAATATTGCTTTAATGGCATCTACTTTTACAAGTGAAATCAAGAAATTTTATCCAGGTATAGCAGCCAATCAAATTTATGAATATTTTTCATGAAAGTAATCTAAAAGAAAACATTAGGTTTTGGGAATCTCTACTTTGTTTTTGTTTTACATTTCATAAAATGTATTTACTACACACAAATCAAATACAGAATATTTCCTACATAGAGGGAATTCACTCTTGGTTCTTCAAAGTATAAAAAAATAATTAAGAACCAATTCTTGCTCAAGTTAATTTTTGTGATCCAGACAAAGGTTACTCCATTATAAAATTAATCTTAATACAAAGACAACTGCCATAAGAAAAGCCAAAATGTCCAAAATTCAAAAGAAGGAAATGTCACATTCATTTGTGGAATAAAAGTAGGAAAAGAGAGTAGGAGAATCTTCACTAAAAAGATCAGTTCAATATGGGCCATGAAAGATGATTAAGACTAGGATATGCTAGCAGGGAAAGATTTGGGCAAAGAGAGAAATTCTAGGAGAAGTGAACTACAAAAGCAAACACAGAAAGGTAAAAAAGTACGAATCTGTTCAGAAAATAATAAGCAGCTCAATTTGAAACAATGAAAACTCCAGAAACTGACTCTCACTTAATAGTCCTTAAATATTCCATGCCCTTTTGCAATTCCAAACCTTCAAAACTCTCTTTTTCTTAAAATACCCTCACCCAACTATAAAATACATGGTAACACTCATCAGCTCAGGAAAGTAACTGACCTTAAACTTATTCAATCTGATAAATACATATAATCCAAACTATGTCATCATCTCATCACGGAACTTGCTTATACAACTGTTACAGCAACTATAAATCTGCATTGTAATGGATTACTTTTTCCATGCCCATCTCATTGCCTTTTCATTTTGCTGATGACTTCCTTTGCTCTGCAGAAACTTTTTAGTTTGATGTAGTCCTACTTATTTCTTTTTACTTTTATTGCCTTGCTTTTGGAATCTGATCCTTTAAAAAAAAAAAAAAATCACCAAGACTGATGTCAAGGAGCTTACTGCCTATGTTTTCTTCTAGGACTTTTATGGTTTTAGTTCTTACATTCAAATGTTTAATCCGTTTTGAGTTAATTTTTGTCTATGGTGTTAAGAAAGTAGTCTAGCTTCACTTTTAGGCATGTGACTGTCTCAACATCATTTATTTAAGAGACTATCTTTTCCCCATTTTATATTCTTGCCTCCTCTGTCATATATTAATTGACCATGTATGCAAGAGTTTATTTCTGGGCCCTCTATCTATTCCACTGATCTGTATGTCTGCTTTTATGGCAATACATACAGTTTTGACCACCACAGCTTTGTAATAGTTTGAAATCAGGGAGTGTGATGCTCCCAGCTTTGTTCTTCTCAAGACTGCTGTGGCTGCTGGAGGTCTTCTGTGGTCCCATACAAGTTTTGCTGCTGCTCAGTCGCTCAGTCACGTCTGACTCTTTGCGGCCCCCTGGACTGCAGTACGCCAGCCTTCCCTGTCCGTCACAATCTCCCGGAGCTTGCTCAAACTCATGTCCACTGAGTTGCTGATGCCATCCAACCATCTCATCCTCTGTCATCCCCTTCTCCTCTTACCTTCAATCTTTCCCAGCACTAGAGTCTTTTCCATATCTTTCTTCATATCTGGTAGCCAAAGTTTTGGAGTTTCAGCCACAGCATCAAATTTTAAGATTACTTGTTTTGCTTCTATGGAAACTGTTATTGGAATTTTGACTGAAACTGAATCTACAGATTGCTTTGGGTAATATGGACATTTTTAACAATGTTAATTATTCCAATCCATGAACAACACAGAATATTGTTCCAATTATTGGGATCTTCTTCAACTTCTGGGCTTCCCTGGTGGCTCAGACGGTGAAGTGTCTGCTGCCAATGCAGGAGACCCAGGTTCGATCCCTGGGTCAGGAAGATCCCCTGGAGAAGAGGATAGCTACCCACTCCAGTATTCTTGCCTGGAGAACTCCATGGACAGGGGAGCCTAGTAGGTTACAGTCCATGGGGTCACAAAGAGTAGAATACAACTGAGTGACTAACACATATACAACTTTTTTCATTAATGTGTTAACAGTTTTCAGTGTATAGTTTTTATACCTTCATTAAATTTAGTGATAGGTACTTTATTCTTTTTAAAACAATTTAAAATGGGATCGTTTTCTTAATGTATTGTAGGTGTAAAATGAACACCAGATTTTGAAGACTTAGTACAGAAAAAAGGGATATAAAAATACATCAATAATTTTTACACTGATTACATGTTTAAAAAATGTTAATATTTTAGATATTCTGGGCTAAATGAAATATTATTAAATTCTGTTCCTGTATTTTAAAATACTTTTTAAATGTGACTACTAGAAAGTTTTAAATTATCCANCTGATTACATGTTTAAAAAATGTTAATATTTTAGATATTCTGGGCTAAATGAAATATTATTAAATTCTGTTCCTGTATTTTAAAATACTTTTTAAATGTGACTACTAGAAAGTTTTAAATTATCCATATGCCTTACATTATATTTCTATTGGACAGTGCTGTTCTCAGAGTCTAAATCTAAAATTTTAAAATTTTGAAACTATAAATAGAAATCAAGAGGAAGAATTTGTTTTATAGAAAAGATGAGCCTGACTTAGACAAAAAGAGTTTAACTTGAGTTAAATTAATAAAAATGCAGGTCTAGAAAGTAAGAAAACTGTGGTGGAAATACAGAATTAGGAAAACACTTCAGAGATGAGCTACTTGAAATTTCAGAAGAGTAAGTGAATCCTACAGGAAAATTTAGAGCCCACAATCTAGAAAGAGAAGGAAGAAGCAGAAAGTTCATTTTCTTAAAGAATAAAAAGGGCTGGCATCCTGGCTGGCATTCCAAGCTGAATCTCTGAAATCATTTCCCACAGAAACATGATACTTATCATAATTTGGGAATATCCTGTGTTGACTACATTTGATAGAAAAAAGGACCTACATATACTAGAAAATGTTGTTTCTAAGGAAAAGTATATTACAAATTCAAACAGGTAATACTTTATTTTACCTTGTTATAAACACTCTGCAAGTTAGCTTCTATCATAATAAAGTACATACTTTATTCCTCTAATAATATGGAATTTATATATGTATTCCGTCACTGGAAAGTCTACTTGAAAAGAGCTGGTTCAAGTTCAAAATGCATATGTCCTCTTTTACAAATTTTTATAAAACCACAAAAAATTGTAGCTGTTTAAGCAAAAGGTTATTTTTTAACTAAATTCTCAATCTCAAGATAGAGCTATGCAAATATGAGGAGAATCATTTCAAAGTATAAAATACATTTCCATTTCCCTCTCCCTTAAGTGATATAATAAAGAACTATTTGTACTGAACAAAGAACTGTTTGTATTTTAGGACTTCTGATTTATTTGCCAAGAATTTTATTCAATGCCTCTGTACTGAGTATAGGCAATATCGAGTTGAGGCAAGAACACAGGTACACAAGCCATCACAGCTCAAGGTGGGATGGTGAGTGTCCTCCCTGCTACGGCAGTTCCAAGGAAGGCTCTCCACCACTGAGGGAGAATATCACAGAAGGTAGCACCTATGTTGGGCTTATTGTCTGACAGACAGGAAATGAGGAAGAGATGGAAACTGTAGCAAAGGGAAGCATAAACAGAAATAGAAACGAGTAAATAAAATACACAATTAAGAAATCATGAATGGTTCAGTTTGGCTAGAAGTTAAGGCACGTGGAAAGAAGTAATAAGAAACAAGAGTGGAATAGTTAGCTTGCTCCAGACTGCGGAGAGCCTTGAATGGCAGGTTGAGAAGACTGGGCTGGGCTGGGTGAACAATGTATCAGGAATGTGCCTTGCGTGGACTGAAGCAACACTGAAAACTCTGAGTGAAAACAGGTGGCACCTCCTACCTGTGAATGCCAAACCTCAGGTACAGAGGGCTGACTGTCCTATGCCTTTTATATAAGAAACTTGAGCACAGAGGAGTTTGATATCTGCAGGGGGTCCTGGACCAATCCCCCATGGATACCGAGCACCCAGCAGTTGCCTAGCATCCGGGGAAGTAAAGGCAACATGAAGCAGAAGAAGTCTGAGTAGCAAAGGACTGATGTACCTGTTTCTGGGCAGAATGCACAGAATTGTTTTCAAGAACAGAAAACACATCTACACGTGTTCCGGTTTTCTCTCTATGATTAAGAGGCCTCCTCTTGGGCAACCAGCCTAGTCTCTAAGGAAGAAAACAAATCTATATCACATGAGCGAGGAAATTTGCCTTTTCCTGATGGACTCTGAGTGCACAGGTTGAGGAGAGACATCTGCCTGGAGCAGCAGTGGTGGCAGCAGAGCACACTTGCTCGCATGAATATGGTTCTCCCTTCGCAGGTTTGCTGGGCCCAAGTCTCCCACCCTGGGATTCCTTTAACACATGCAGTTAAGAGTCAGATTCTACTCCTCACTTACTCAAGGCTGGAAGCTGGAGAGTAAACGGTCACTGAGTTAATCAAGCAGCTGATTCACATAAAGCAAACAAAAGAACGGAGGAAAGAAACCAGGTTAGACAGAGCAGAGAACAGAGATGGGATCAAGAGAAACCAAGAATGAAGCATGAAGATTTTAGACAGGCAGAGGGTGGACTGGATCAGAACCATTACACCCGTGATCACATAAATCTAATTTTTATTTACAGTGGAACTTCCCTTTCAAAAGAACTTTCTGTTCCATGAAAGGGGTGAAGGTGGTAACAAAGTTAATTACATCTCGTAATTAGTAATTACGACTAGATAACAAAGCCTTTGGCAATACTTCTCTAATGATGGAGGACCAGCATCTGAGAAATATAATAGTATATTAGCATAACCACATATGCAAAATATATAGAACCACTGCCACAGTTAACTTGGCATTGAAGGATTAAATATGAATTCATAATTAGAAAAACCCACACTGTAATTTATTGGCTTTCCTGACTGTTCTGGTTCATTAAAAGTTGATTACTAAACAGTGACCTCTAGTGGCCCGTAATTTTCTAATGCTATGTTTCTCTGAGTCAGCAAGAACCTATTTATTCTAAATAAGGCTGTTACTTTGAAAATGTTAATATTCTTTTTCCCCATAAAAGGAAATATTTGTTACCATCCCTTTTTAAGATACATTCTGTGTCACAAATAGAAAGTGTTAAGTTCAGTTTCTGCACAAGTGACACATATTCATTATTAAATTATTACTGAGCACCTATCTATAAGACTGTTGAGCTGGGTTTTTGTGGTGTTTTTATTAATATCTGGAAACTGAATTCATTCATTCTATACTATCCAATCAGAAACTAAGTCAACATTAATACAAGAGTCACTGCCTATATACACACGGGACATGTGTATATTAATGTGCATACTATATGTATAAAACACTTGAATTTAAAATTCAAAGAGACTAGTAACGTCAAAGTCACTGAATACTAAAGTATTGAAGTTTATCTTAAAAGGCAGCAGACTAGCAGCTACTTAAAAATCTAGCCCTTTTCTTAAAAAAGAGGTTTTTTATAACTATTAAATCTACTCCCATAGTACATAACTAAGCTTTCCAAGTATCATCTCTCCCTTAAAATGAATATATTTTTTTAAAATATTCATATGCCTATAATTTAAAATTAAATCCAACTTAAAAGTCTGTAAACATTTGCTTTTATTACTTGCTACCCAGGTATACTCATTCTTCAAACAAGTTTTCAGAAAGGTTCACAGTATGAAAAGAAACTTTGGGTGTGTTATTTACAAAATTCTACACCCCTTAATCTCCCCAAATCAGTCAGAGCATTTTAGTCCTCTAAAATAGTGGCAATGCTGCAGCTTCCATAGAGAACGTGATTAAGCCTCCAATAAATTTAAGATGCAAACAAAAGAAATATATACTTCCTCATCTTCTATTTCTACAGAACACACGGGTGTGGGGGTACCATGATGATTTAATACAGTAGCTGGATAATGAGTTGTACCTTCTGCAATAAGCGAATCACCATTTAATGCTATTATCAACAGTTCATGACCCACCAGCAAGAAATGTCAACCTGATTAATCTAAACACTGCTGACCTCAATAAAAAAAAAGCGGGGGGGAATTTACTCCTGTTATTAACATCTACTGTTCTTTAGTATGAACATACAGAAAACAAATCTTTAGATGAAAACAGTATTTTTTAGAAAATCTGGTACGCAAATTTTACTAAGTGAAAGTTGTCAAGAGTTCTGAAAAAGGAAGAGCTGAAGACAATAATTAAATATCAACATTTGTTACAACTATTGGAACTACTGTTTTGTAGATACCTGATTTTATAAGTTCAATATATGTTATTTTAAATATTTGCTTTATTTTCTTAGATAGCATTATAAACCAGGGCTACAGTAAGATGTCAGTTTGGTTCTAAAGTTCACTGTTTTAAACTCTTACTACTTATACACAAGTTTCTAAATTAAACCAGAGATAAGCTCAGAATAATAATCTAAAGACACAAATATTGGAATGCCTATTTCCTCCCATGAGCATAAGGTACAAGAGAGCTGGTACAAAATACTCACTTTCTTGGCTTTATTTCAGTAATCCACCTGCAATTCAGCCTGTTTCTGTTTTACACAATGGGAATTTTTGATGGGATGTAAATTTGAAAGCTTTGAATTTCAGAAGAATATTTAATGCTGCTCTTTTAAGATTTCTATGGGGCAAACACCCTACCATCAGGTTTTGGAAAGGCTCATTAGATCATAAATTGGACAGCTGATTTTTGCTTAAAATTTCTTCTTCATTACAATATGCCAGGTTTTCAATATCTACAAAAAAAATACAAACAAACAAACAAATTCAACTACTGCTTCTTTATACGTAGTTGAGACTCTAAGGAAAGCATCTGAGAAAGGCAAAATGTCAAGATTCTCTACAAGTGAATGCCAACTTTTTTTTTTTTTTTTCTCAAATCAAGCTCTGTATGGTAACCAAAAAGGTTTAACCTTATATCAATAAGGACACAAACTCAGAACGAGAAAAATTCCATAAGATAACTTGATCTGGACTCCAAAAATGACATCATGAAAGATTTTTTTAAAGGAAAAATTTGGAAAGCTGATGAAACATGACAACCAAACATAATACATGAACCTTTATCAAAATGCGGAACACAGAAAAGGAAAAGCCCAGTTATTTGGGGAGTAACTGAGAAAACCTGAATATGGATTACACATTAGATGATACTGAATCAATGTTAAATTTCCTGGTTATGACAGCAGTCTTGAAGTTATACAGGAGGATGTCTTGGTTCTCAGGAGATTTATGCTAATAGTTTTTAGATAGAAGTAAATGCTTCAGCCAAAAAGAGTAGGAAGGATGGGATGGCGGTAGGGAAGGGATGTGCTGTTGGCAGAAACCAACACAACAGTGTTAAAATTTTTAAATATAAATTTAAATTAAAAAATAGAGAAAAAAGAACAAAGTCTCAAGGGAAGAACCTACAAATTGAAATTAAAAATAAAGCACAAGATTGTAAATCAACCATACTCCAATTAAATTAAAAAAACAGAATAATAGCACTGATCCACCTATAAATGGTGTCTTTGTATACTCATTGTTTAGAAATGTTTCACAAATTCTACTTTTACTGTCTTTTAAAAAGGCAGGAGGTGACAGGGAAAATTCTGACCTAAAGACCAACAGAGATAAATACTTGTACCTTGATTTACAAAAGATACTCTCCTGAAACATCTGCATCAAATTTCTACAAATGAAGTAATCCTTCATTATTTTACAGTATTATATTGCTGAGTTACTTTGTATCTCCATTGTCACAATCAGCTTCACATATGTGCTTTCTGTCCCTGGTAGCTCTGAGTCCACCCTGGCAATAGCTTCCTAAGTAAATGACTAACCACACCAACGGTATTTGTTCTAGACTATCTACCAGGGCATACATATAAAAATTACGTGAGTTTCATTTTAAGATTGTTTTACAAATAAAAATTCAACTGCCAAAAAAAGAAGCTAGTATCATTATCCTGATATTATTTGATTGACATCGGTAAGGAAGCAGTGCTCAGGGACTGTTTTATTACATAGCGCTATGCTACTGAGTTACAGCCCATGAAAATCCACAATGCTTTGCTATGCTGTTGTTCAGTCGTTCAGTCACACTTGACACTTTTCATGGTCTGTAGCATGTCAGGTTCTTCTGTCCTCAACTGTCTCCTAGAGTTTGCTCAAATCAATGCCCACTGAGTCCATGATGCTATCTAACCATCTCACCCTCATCCCTAATGCTTACTTCCATTCTAAACCACACTCATGTACATTGCTCATGTATATTTTCAAAACCCACAGGAGTCTTAATAGCCACATTTTTATAAATTAGGATTTAGAGAAAAGAGATACAGAGCTAAATTAAAATATATGTGGCTTTTTCCTAGAAACAGAGGTATCATGAAAACAAACACTTTTATTCTCGTTTTAAGGAAAGAAATGCAATCAATTACACTCAAAGCCAATACACAACACTTCTTCATTTTTAACTGAATGAAGATCTCTGTCACAATCTAATTTCTTTTTATAACATTTACCTTAAGGTAATTTTATATCATTTAAATTACACTTGAAGGTTTATCCTTACTGTTTCTCTCATCTAGAAGGTCTCCAGTGCCTGGATTAGTGTTTTATCCACAGCGGGTGTTCAATAAATGCTGGGTAGGTAGATTAATGAATGAATGAAGCTATTACCAACTCTTATTAATTTTAGATTTTTTTTTAACCACAATTAAACTGTTGTTTTTTTTTTTGCTTAAAGAAAAAAGAAATGCAATCAATTAGATTACAGCCATAATAGAATCTGTCTCCTTAAGAGAAGAGAAAATGTGATGGAGCTCTAAGCTAGGTCTTCTGAGCAGCAGTACTGAGTAAAAAGGAATAGGGGTTTGGATTTAAACAGATCCACTCATTTGTGAAACTGCCACCAATGAAATCCATGTGAAAAGGCTTGAGCGCTCAGATATCAGAAAAACCTCAGCTCTCAGTAACCAAAAAATATCCAAATAACTAGAATTACCTGCAAAAAACAAATTCTAGGAAAAAAATTTCAAATGAGCGTATTTGTAGGAACTCATTAGAAACCTCACTCAACCAATATTTTTTTGGTGAACAGATCTGAACTTCTAATTATAAAGCACAGGGAAAGCCTATTTATTAGGTGTGTATGTTTTGTCCTTTTCAGAACTTATAGTTTATATCTTTTTTCTTTCTAGAAAAATTTATTCATTCACTCATCTACCCATTCAACCCAATGGATAGATGGATGCATGTCTACTATGTGTTAGGTACTGTTACAAGCACTAAACAGCACAGAACAAATATCTGCTCTCGTGGAGCCTATATTCTAACAGAGTAGTTCTCAACCCCAACTGCAAAGAACAGCTGCTAGAGCTTCTGATTTATTTGGGGAGAAGGCAAGAAGGGTAGAAATCAGGGCAGAAGTACAGAAGTTAGCTTTCGACAAAGCCCTGAGGGCTCATCCGCAGTGGTGGGAGGGAAGGCAGAGGACATGCATCAAGTAGCAGGAAGTTAGTGGAGGCAGTGCTGCGATCGCGTGGAAGTTCTTTGATGACTGTCTCTTTCCTCAGTGAAAGTTAAGAAGGAAGCTCATGAGATGACATTGGGGAAGGGTCCTAGAGGTCTGAAGAGAGAAGAGAAGCTGTGAAAGAATTATTTAGGCGATGAAAAGCATGAATGAATGAAAAACGAAAAACTGTCAGTCTTAAGGGCCCACTTGAGATTAGTGATAATTTAAAAGTGAAACCAGGCCAACATGGGCATCCATTTACTCCAAGCATGTTCAGCTCCTCAAGGGCAAATGAAGGGCAGAACAGGGATGGAATAAATTCAACAGAGGGATGTTTAATCATGTACCACAGAATATAAACTGAGTAAGAAAAGTGAGGACTGGAGGAGGATAGGGATAAAAAATAGGTTGTTTTATGATTCTCCCTCAGTTCTCAAAGCCAGTAACTATATTGCTTATCTTCTCAACATTTGAAATTTTTTCTTTTACAAAAGGCAAATTTCTTGAAGACCACTGTTTAGGAATGACCAAACATAACCTATAATGTTAGTCTCTTTCATAGTTCAAGAGAATTTAGTATTTGCAAATTTTTCAGTATTTGAAAGGCTTCCTGGTGGCTCAGCTAGTAAAGAATCTGCCTGCAATGCGAGAGACCTGGGTTCGATCCCTGGGTTGGGAAGATCTCCTGAAGAAGGGAACTGCTACTTCAGTATTCTGGCCTGGAGAATTCCATGGACTGTATAGTGCATGGGGTCGCAAAGAGTTGGACACAACTGAGCGACTTGCACTTTCAGTATTTGAAGACCAAGACCCAGAATATCAACCTTCCACTCTCACTGAAAAAAGAGAGAAACAAAGAGATTCTATTACAAGAAGACATCTGGGAAGAAGAGACCAAGGCAAATAGATTTGCTTTTTTGTGGTTTCTTTGATAAAGGCAGATTGTTCAGATGAAATATTGGACTTGATTCTGTCCCCAACATTTAACATGAAGTATATTTATATGAGAGGAGATGTGTGTTTTTTTTTTCTCCTTGGATATAGTTAGTATTTGAGATTAGGAGCAAAAAGGACTTACTGTTTTTGACTTAATATGTAGAGTCTCTTTTGAACACAACAATCATCTGACTATCTGTTCCTCAATTGGTAAAGAAATCTAGGCTTCTTTATTCTCTTGAAACATTATATTGTATGCTTTCTGAATCCACAATCCCGTCCCTAGAACTCTGTTCTATAAAACTTCTAAAAGCAAAAGGTTATTTTCTTCATTCATTTGACAGCAAAACTTCACCTGAACTGACATAAGGTTATTTACATATTCACAGTCTTTATCTTTTATATTAACAGTATTTATTATGCTTAGTGTGAATATCACATATTTCACTGTAGAAATAATGTATTTGATTACCTGGGTGGCCCTGGACCTTGTTAGGGATGTTACATAATATATGGTAAGTGAATGGTATTATCTTTCTAAAAAATTTAAAATAAAACTCATATCATTTAAAAAATTTAAAATAAAACCATATGAACATACAGTGTATTTTTTCTCTTCATATTTTATAGTCAGGAACCCAAACTTTTGGCTTGGCCATGCAGTTATAATAACTCACTTCCGTTTACTCAATGATTATGACGTATCAGACACTGTGTTTTATATATGTCATTTTAACACTGGGGAATGAGACTCAGAGATCATAGGTTTTCCCCTACCTCAGAATCTCCCAGAGTGAGGAGCAGGGCTGGCTCGTTCTTGTACTCATCTGGTTGTATTCACTTCTCTTTTATCAGAGGCAGTATATTATAGGGTTCAAAGTATAAACCTCATGGTCAGCCAGACGTGGGTTTGTATTTACTCCACCCTCACAAATGACTAAAGACATGTTCTGTAACATCTCTGTTTGACCATTTCTGCCTCAGTAAAATGAGGGCTGTTGTGAGGATTAAATGTAATAATGTCTGTAAAGCATCCAGCTATTTTACAAAAGTACCTGGCTGGGGACTTATGTATCTGCAGCTCATTAAATACTTGTTTCCCATACCCATCTTTACCAAAAAGCATGTGTATGGTGCTATTTACTTTTTGTGTTACAGCTATTAGTCCAAAAATTTTTTCACAGAAGATGACAGTCACCTGAAATGCTCTTGTTTTCAAAGGACCGTTATTTTGACTTCAAGGGAATATTTTACTCGTCACTGAATGTCACAGACACACTGCTACCATACAGAATTTTAGAATTGAGAGAAATGTTATATTAGAGGGAAGTATATATATGGGACAATTATCATATGCCAGGTACTATTATCTCACTTAATTCTTTCAACTAGCCTAAGAGGTAGCTATTGTCCTTATTTTTAAAATAAGGGGAAAATATTCAGGTTAGGTAAGCTGGTTAGAAAAGAACAAGATGTTTTCATCAAAAGCCAGGAGGAAACAGTATCTCATGATACACTTTGACATTCTTACAACTTTTTTAGAACTTTTTCTGCCTTCTTTCCCAATGGAAACTGCTTCATACCTGAGTGTTATAGAATACATTTGATATAAACATTATACACTTATATTTTTTTACAAAAATGGAATATTGTATATATTATCTTATAGCCTGCTTTTCTTACCTAACAAAATACTGTAAAATTTTTTCATGTCAAATATTTAACATTTTGATGCATATTATGCAATCTAATCAATTCCCTTCTATTGGACATCTGTGCTGTTTCCAAGTAATCATTATTTTAAACCAGTGGTTCTTAAACTTTCTGGTCTTAAATGTTATTGAGGACCTTTAGCTTAGGTGGATTATATCAATTGGTACTTACTACATTAGAAATTAAAATTGAGAAAATATACTTATTAATTCACTTAAAAACAATAAACTCATTATACAATGTTAACATTTTTATGAAAAATAAGACTTCCTAAAGTGAAAAAAAAATTTAGTGAGAATAGTAGCACTGTTTTACAGTTTCTCAAATCTCTTTAAATCTAGCTAATTAGAAAGCAGCTGCATTTTCATACCAGATTGAGTGCAGAAGCAAATATATGTTGTTTTGGTATCAAGAAAAGCTGGCTTCACATGAGTATGAAATTGAAAAAGGGAGGAGTGTTTCAAGAATCTTTTCAGATAACTGTGGATACTTTTCTTTGATATTAAACCAAAACTTTGAAAACTGGTAGTTTATTAAAGGCCAGCTGCAGGGTGGAATCTAAAATTGTTACCAATGAACTTTTTTCAGTCTGTTACATTAAAATCTATCTACTTTATATTTTGAATGCATCTCTTACTCAGGATAGTTCTGTAGCATTATATAACAATCTCTTGGAAAATAAGGGTTCCATGAGTTACGCATATCTTTCAAATTACCAGCATGCAATATTAGAAATTCACACTCTGTAACAGCACCACAAACCTCTTCATAATAGTCTTTAGTGTTAAAAAGCTGTTAGGCTTGTAGAATCAGGTTTTCTAAAATTCTTATTTTTGCTTGAAAGATCCAATATTATTATTGGCAACAAATATTTGAAGTAACAGGCTCACCCTGTCCTTTTTCTGTAAAATATCTTATCAGTCATTCTTTTAAATAAAAATGATATTCCATGGAAAAGCAGATAGTTCATCTGGCAACTCAATCACAAAAGAACTTTTCCTCAAAACAATCTATTGTAGCAGAAGTGTTTATGCATGCTTTTCATTTTATCACACAGATTATTTTAAAAAAATGTATTCAAAGATCAAGACTTAATTTGTATTGCTACAAGGCCATTCTTAAGTAAAACTGCATGCAGGTGGCAATGAAGAACACAATGCCAGTGCCTTCATTCATGTTGGGGGCCAGCACTTTTACCCACAATTCATTTTGCATTGTATTAGTATTAAATCAATATTATTAGTATTAGTATGAAAATAATACTGACCTCATGGCCAACCCCAGGGTCCATGGATAGCACACTGAGAACCAGTGTTCTGAACAACACTAAATGTACATTCTAAAAGGTAAATCTTTATATACATTCTGAATTTGTGGGGATACATTCTTAGAATTACTAGATAAATTATTTTACATAATTTTTTTAAGCTTTTGATGCATCCAGCCAAATTGTTCTCTGAATTGGTTGTAATAATTTCCATCCCCAACAGCAATCAATGAGGCTTCATATTTCCTCTGTCTTGGCTGAAAACAGAGTTTTGTATCTTTGCTTATTTGAAGGTTAAAATGGTACCCTTTTGAACTGTTTTTACTACCATAAAGTCCAAGGTGCTCCAGTATGAATTGTGTTGTTTCATTAGAATTTGGCTGTACTGAAAGTACAAGAGCCTGGGGCTTATAACAGAAAATTTCTCATTTTATTGAAAAATGCTTCTGAGTTATCCTGCCCTGAAAAAAAAAATTGTATTGTCTAGTTATATGATTTTTTAGAGTGAAAGTGTTATAGATGGCAAAAATCTTGATTTAAAACTACAGATGTAAACTTTATTAATAGCAAGCACAGAGCTGACCTTCCTCTATGTTCATTCTAATCTAAGAAGACAGGTGGTTATATAATTCTTCTACATAACTGCAGCTCACCTGGACACAGGAAGGGAGTGGCCTGAACAAACTGACCTCATACCAGTTCACTCATTTTCTCTGCAGCTTATTCTTAAAATATATCGCTTTGTCTTATAAGCAATAAATCCAAGATAGACTATTAAACTATCACCTATTTCCCCCCCAAACAAATATGCCCTGGTGGCAAGTATGCAAAGACAGAGGGGAAAACATAAAAAACAATGTTCTCTTTCATCTCAACTGACAGTCAACATGTGCTCTCAGGAAGGTGGCCAACTTGGTTTCAAGGTTTTAAGAATATGACATAATTCAGAATGACCGCAGCCTGGAGCAAATGTGTTTAAAAAAAAGAAAGCGAGCCTGCCCTCTTCGAAAAGGAGGGGAATGGCTCTGGAAGGCATTCGCTTTGGGGCTGCAATGGTGACCACCTCTACTTCCCTAGGACAGATTTCTTCAGCTTAACAACCCTCACTGGTGACTTGTGACATTCTCCTGCCAGTCCCTGCAGGTCCCATACCCTGACAGGCCATTATGAAAAGGCTCTCCAACAGGGCCACGGGCTGTCAGAAGCCACCAGCTGGCCTGCCACAGCCCTACAGTCGCCAGGGTCCAGCTGCCAGTCTGGGCGGTGCTGTCCATGCTGAGCAACGTGCCGCCCAGCTGCTGCGCGGTCATGTCCATCTGGAGCTCGCTAGCTAGACAAATCTCTGTGCCTGTCAGATCTCTTCGGCAAGCCTTGTTATGCAAATTCAATTACTCAAGTGTGCCCTATTACTGCTGGCTAACTGCTCCTAGAACCAAGCTTACACTGACAGTCAGTTCACATTTTGTGCTCACCAAAAAGTACCTCATTTATTCTTGCTTTGCTATTCCCTTGTATCATTAAAGCTGAACAGCCAAAGTCCACAGTATTCTAACCTCTCTGCAGTGGGCTACTGTGCTCCACAAAGAACTCAGAGGAAAATTAATTACAAAAGGGAACCTTCTAATCAGACATGAAGTGGTGTTAAAGCTACAGACTCCCTACACTTGACAAGGATGATTTTACTACTAGAAATATAAAATTTAAATCTTAATGACCTAAAGGAAAATCTAGTATAAAAAGTTATACTGGGCCAAAAAAAAAATTATTAGGAAAATGCTGTAGTGGTACTTTGGCTAACAGTCATTTTTAAATGAAAAGGAAAGAAGTGACAAATTTCATCAGGTACAGTTCATGCGGAGGGCTCACTGCCTTGTCTACGTTTCTCGCTCCCCTACAACCCTCCCCAGCCAGGCACCCCCCAAACGTGCACACCCTCCCCCTCCTCTGCCTGCACCCTTTTCATCTCCCCTTTCAATCTGGTTTCTTTCTCTTTTAATACCTCTTTTTAACCAACCAACAATCTGAAAATCATTTGGGGTGTGAGCATTCAAGAGCATTTAACTATTTCTAATCCTTTCAAAAAATACCTGAGAAAAGATTCCCACCGGGCTAAAGCTGAATTTCAACAAGTCTCACCCAAGTAACATCATTATAAAATTGGACATTTTAAACAAGTGAGAGGGTAAGAGAGAGAGATGAGCATATCAAGTAGTCATACTTCCAAACTAGCGGATTCCATGGTCTGAGTATGGCAGTTCAGGAGGGAGAGGGTCTAAGTAAATGTCTGTTTATGAATCATGCAATGATACAAATACCAATAGAAATTTAGCTAAAACAGATATTGCAGAGTGACAGAATGATATTTGGACCTCCGTCCCCAAGGAATGTTTCTAGCACAGGAATGTTTAGGATCTGAGTAGACTCTGAAAACAACAATTCATATTGACTGCAAAACTGAAAGAATGAAGAGACTGCTGGCCAGGCACAAACCACATTTAACATGCACTTCAGGTTTAAAGCCTAAAGGCAAGGGAGGAAGGGTGTTTTTTTGTTGGTTTGTTTCACTTCATTTTCTAAATAAGTAAAGAAATAAGGGAAGATGGTCCAGGATAAATGCAAGGCAAGAGATTCTGGTAACTATATATATATATAGCATTTTTAATATCAGTTGTACAGTATTTTTACATCAGTATATAAGTATTTAAAATATATATAATAAAACATACAGTACTTTAAAATATATCTCAAAATCATCTTGTTATCTGATGATTTAATTTATAATTCTCTAGTTTTGCTTCGAGAAATTACTAACATTTTCTTAATGACACTGAAGAATCAACACTCTAAAAGCAAATTATAGGGAATTCCCTGGTGGCCCAGTGGTTAGGACTCCTCACTTTCACTGCTGAGGGTGGTTTAATTCCTAGTTGAAAACTTATGCCACAAGTTGAGTGGCACAGCCAAAAAATAAAAGCATTTAACAAATTTAAAAATGAAAGCACATTATATTCTCTATTTTTACTGCTTTACCCTGTTCTTGATCATTATTTTATTTCATAAGAAGCACAGACATAAAATGGCATATGCTCACTCTGGAAATTCAATGGTTTTATGAACCAAAATTAATAAGGTTTTCATTTCATACAATATTTCACTTAAACTTCAAAATCGCATATATGTACTCTCACTACTTTTATACACACCCAGAAAAGCCAAGGCTCACAGAAGTCAAGTAATTTTCCCAAAGCTACACCACAGGTGCTGGAAACAATGCAACTCAAACCTGTCTTCAGATTCCTAACATTATTGTCCTTTTCACTCTTTCATTCTTAATTATTCTCGTGCTAGACTACAGTAAATTAGAATTTCTTTTGTATGCAAAACCGTCTACAAAGCAAAAATATTGGTCTCCAATCATCTGAACAGTTTCTTCTTGATTCTTTCAGAAGTATAAGGCACAAATCAAAGGTTTCCTACAGAACCAAGTCAGCAAAAACTGTAACAGACCTCTGGTTTGCAGATTTTAAAAGGAACATCTGCTATTACTTAACTACCACCTATCTGATCCCTTTAGAGCTCTACCTCTATCTACACCTCAGCTGCAGAGCATTCTCAAAGTATCTCTTAATTCCTTCATAGTCCCAGATAAGGATCTCACTTAATTCTGTAAACTAGCAATATCAATTTCTTCAAAGTCTGGGCGTAATACTAGCACCTAGAATTAGAAAAGTACCTTCTTATCACATGTGGAAAACATACCAGCAACAGTTAAGTGAAATTATATTTCCAGCCTTTCATTGAGGCACTCTGCTAGTATCAGCGCTTGAATAGCTCTCTCAAGCAACAGAGAAATGGTTAACAGGAGGAGAAAACAGCTCAGGAAAAGTGCTAATACTGCAAGAGAACTGCCGTAGTTTTCCTTTCGTTAGTGACTTAAATGATAACACTATCATATTTTGGTATCAAATGGTCTTACTTAATTTTTTTTAAAATAAGCTTTGCTTTCATCTTTCCTGAGTGGAAGCACTACACAAACCTGATTAACTGAGTACCATCAAAAGTATCATTTAAGATTCTTCACAAACCTTAAGTCTCTCCCTGAAAGTATAAGTCTAGTGAGGACCCGAGCCCTCTCAGCTCACTCAGACATCACTGAGCCACTGCAAGTTCTGACTGCCTCCAGTGAACAATACAGGCATTTTGACTATTTAGTTTTACTCTCTGCAAGCATTTATAGGTTACATAGCGTAAGGCAATTTCAAAGATGGTATTTTCTACAAAATATGTTATCTGCTTTCTTGAAACTCAGTCTAACAACTTGGTAGTCTAGATAATAAGATTTTTTAAATGAAGTCATAAGCTTTTAAAAACAAAACACTGTTTACTCCCCAGTCAAATACAAATGCTTTTCTGAATGCAGTGATTCTGGAAGAAACTTAATGGTGAACGTCTTGCCAATTTGGCCCATCTCATCTCCTGCCCCTTTCCCCTCTGTTTACAACCAGCAACACCAAAATTTAGAAATGTCAAACGGCCATATCTCAGCAAAAAACATTGTGCTGTTTCAAGTTTCAGTGTCCCTGCACATGCTACATTCCCTTTGCCTGCTCTCCCCCTGGCAGATTTCTGTTTATCCTTTAAAATGTAACTTAGACCTCCCCTATTCCAAAAAACCAACCACGAGATGCCCCCCAAAGGATCAGTAACTCTATTTTGCATGTTTTGTATGTTACATTTAGTACAGTACGTTGTTTTATGAATATACACTGCCTCATCTATTACATTACGATGACTTTGAGGGCCCAGTCATCTCTTTTCCAGGCACCCAGCAGAAAACACAACACAGAGGAGGTGCTCAATAAAATTTGCTGGATAAAAAATGCTTAAGAAGAATGGACAGAAATCTGATGAAGAGACTGGATTTTCAGATCAGGAAACAAAAAGAGTAAAGATGGAAAGAACTAGAGGACAACGATAGAAACAATTAAAACCAACTCCTGGGACAAACATATTTTTTTTTTATTCAAAAGCTGTACCTCCACTTGGCTTCCCCCAATCCTCTGAGTTATTCTTGGTGAATTTTATACACTGACTCTTTGTAATGCCTAAATATAAGATACTTTTAGGAAAACAACCAAATAAACAATCAATTAGGTTGCCATTTTCTCTAACTCCACAGCCACAACTCTAGCTCAAAGTACCATCCCCCTGTGTCTGGCCTATTACAATAGCCTCCCAGTTAGTCTCCCAGTTTTGACCCTCACCCTGCCTCTAAAATATTAATATCTTCCACACTATGTGATCCTTTAGAAATCCAAATCCAATCATGCTGTCTCCCTGCTTAAAACTTTCAAAGGCTTTCTATTTTCCTTAGCATAGACAACAAAATGAGTAGCATCACTGAAAAGGTCTTGATTGTTAACCTCTGACCCCTCTCTTCAACACTGTCCAACATGGTGCTTCCCTGCAAATGTACCCACCCTCAGCTTGGAATCTTCTTCCCCTGTGCCGAGTTACTTCATTTCCTTATCAAAGATCACAAATCAGAAGCTACTTCCTCCAACAAGAAAATCTCCCTATTTATATACTTCTATAAGCCCAGTGTATCTCCAATGTACTACGCTAGTAAGAATACTGTACCACTTTCTGTGATTAGATGACCAACATCTGTCTCCCCTCAACTAGATTATAAATTTCATGAGGGCAGGAACTGTACTGGTTATGACTGCTCACTTCCCAGTGCCAAAGTTAAGTGTCTGACCCATACTTGAAATGTAATAAACATCTGAGGGAATGAATAATGAAAGCACCCATTAAAATAAAAATAATGGAATACTTTCCTAACAATTTTTTTTCAATCTCCCTCAAACCAAAAGCTACCACTCTATTTACCATCAAATCCAAAAAAAGCCTTCTCGTTAATGTCAGAGACATAACAAGGGTGCCTGTTACCACACTTCTGCTATTCAAAACTGTTCTGGAAGTATCAACCAGTGTCATTCGTTATGAAAGAAAGAGAGATGAAACTTGGAAAAGAAGCAAAACTATTATTTTAGAACTGGAAAACCCAGAACCAACTGAAAAACTATTTGAAACAGTAAGAGAACTCAAAAGGGAGGTGGAACTCAATATACAGAAATCAATATTTATCATATTTATCAACAAGTGAGAAATATACAAAAAGAAAGGGCCCCATATTTGCCGACAGAAATAACAAAGATAAAAAGACTTTTTGAAATAAATTGCATAATAAATATATTTGCTGTACAAAAAGAAAACTTAAAATCCTCATAAGAGACATAAAAGAAAAAATCAATAATGTGTAAATCTTACTCTTCAAGAGCTCTGTAACTATATCAATTTCTTTATAAATTCATCCATAAACTCAGTGCAATCCCAATCAAAATAATAACAGAATGTTTTGGGAGGAACATGATAAAATGCCACTCGTGTCTATACGAAATAATCAATAGACAAAAGTAGTCTGGACAATTCTAAAAGGGAAAAAAAAACCAGCGAAAGACTAACCTTCTAGATAGGAAAATAAAGCAACAGAAAGTTAAAAGGTCCTATGTAGGAAAGACTCAGCAATAAAGTATCAATAGAAGAGTACACAGAGCTCAAGATAGAGTATTTGAAATTAATGGGAAAAGATGGATTTTCATTAAGTGAATTAACAACAACAAAACCGTAATCTCCATCTCTATCCTCATTCTCTCCCCCATAATTCCAAACGAATCAAAGATTTAAATTTTTAAAAAATGAAATCATAGAATAACTAAAAGAAAAATGTGTAACTGTTTTAAAAATTTGTATAATCTTGGAGAGGAAGGGCCTTTTAAAAAAGGACATAGGGAATTTCCTGGCAGTCCAGGAGTTAGAACTCCACACTTTCCCTGCTGAGGGCCCAGGTTCAATCCCTAGTCAGGGAACTAAGAACCCACAAGAAGAGTGGCAAACAAAAAAGAAAAAGAAATAGGGCATAAAACTCAGAAGCCATAGGTTAAGATTGACAAAATCAATTACATATAAATTCAAAACTTCTGTATTTCAAAAAGTATTATATACAAAATGAATAAAGGAAGGACAAACTGGCAAAAGATATATGCAAAATATGTATCTCCCTATGGGCTTCCTTAGTGGCTTCCCTGGTGGCTCAGAGGTTAAAGCATCTGCCTGCAATGTGGGAGACCCGGGTTCGGTCCCTGGGTCAGGAAGATCCCCTGAAGAAGGAAATGGCAACCCACCCCAGTATTTTTGCCTGGGAAATCCCATGGTAGGACAGCCTGGTGGGCTATATAGAACATGAAGTCGCAAAAGAGTCGGACACAACTTAGTGACTAAAACAACAACATATCTCCCCACACATACTCACACTCATTAAAAATATAGCCTCTCTAAGAGTATGTATATATGTGAGTGCTTGTGTGCTTTCTCAATTATGTATTCCCAGACTTTGACTAGTATTTAAAACATGGTAGATGGTCAGTAAACATTTGCTGAATAAATGAATGAGCATTTGACAGTCATACATATCAATTAGAAAAGATCGATGCCTAGCAGTGCCCCGTACCCTCTAAGTACTCAACAGATAACTGCTGAAGGAATGAATCCAATAAAAACATGCCTAAAGAACAGGAAGACGCAATCACTGGAAAAAAGAAAAACAAACAAAAGGTCAATGAACATTCCTAAAATGCTCAAACTCATAACTTAAAAAAAAGATAAAAACCACAGTATGATATTTTAAACTATCAGATTAAAAAAGAAATGTAAAGATAGTGTTGGCAAGAGTGTGAATAAATACTTTTCCTACATTGTTGGTGGAAGTACACCTTTGGTGAAAAGACTGGCAGTGTCTAGCAAAACTGAAAAGACACACACTCTTTGACCCAGCAATTCCATTTCTTAGAATTTCTCTGATAAATTTGCATATACATGAAAAGACCTATGTTCAAGAATATTCAGAGTAACTTTTTCGTAATAGCAGAAATCTGTCCACATAATAGAATACTTT
>SJYQ01092558.1:0-44339 GCA_006410935.1 Redunca redunca | reverse complement strand
ACTAAAATGTAAAATAAATCTATTATATATTAAAAGTTATTACATTAAACTTAAAAAATTGCAAAAAAAATCCCATTTTTGTTTTTTAACAAGTGTACATATGCATATACATGCAGTAAAATATTTTTAAAATATTAAGATACAGTCTTCAATTATAATATACAGAAGCTTTAGGAAGAAATGGGAGTCATTTTGTTTTAAAAAACTGATGAAAAATAAGTAAAAAATAGAAAACAAGGCAGGAATAAAAGTACACAGAGGAAGATTTTAAAGAAACAGAAGTGATGAGAAAACTCATGTCTTTGTGAGTCCATACCCTTACTCCCAAAAAAGATTTGAGATAGTTGGTAAGATGACACAAACACAGATCTTAAGCACTAAGAATAGGGAAAACAGGTCTC
The DNA here is from genome assembly GCA_006410935.1 of Redunca redunca. Classification (NCBI taxonomy): domain Eukaryota; kingdom Metazoa; phylum Chordata; class Mammalia; order Artiodactyla; family Bovidae; genus Redunca; species Redunca redunca. The sequence goes on along the minus strand of SJYQ01092558.1, from coordinate 43,938 downwards.
TGTTCACCACTGTTTTACCACTGCTTAGCAGCAGATAGTAGGGACTAAACAAATATGTGTTAAGTTAAAGCTACAAATGAGAATGGAAACCATGTGGAAGAGCACGCTGGGGAAAATAATGATTACTACTGGGTACGTTAGCTCTGAGTCTCCTGGCAACCTCAGAAAAAGGAAAAATAAGATGCCGTGAGTCAATAATCTTCCGACAGGTATATCATGGTGGGAGGTCCCTTTTGCATCCTCCACTTCAGAAACAGTAACCACAGTTAAAGACTTGTGTGAACTCCAGATACCACTGAAACCACCAGTATTCTGTCTCTTTCCCCCAACACCAGTAAAAAGAGGGGCTTAAGACTGCGGATACTCTGCTGTGTTATGCTATTCCTGACTACTGAAGCTATGAATACTTAGGAGGTAGAACATAAAAGATAAAAGAGCTGGAAGGAGTCTCAGATTAAAACCTACAATCTGTTTTTAACTTTATCAATATAAGGTAGTATTAATGCAAATAACTGAAATGTGAGGATAATAATAATTTGCAAATTGCCCCCACAGAGTTGAACCTTCAACTTTGCTCCCAGTTTTGATCATAGCCAATCTTGAGAATCATCCAAGACAGAAATAAACTATCTTCACATTTTTTTTTTTCCTTTTTTTTGGCCGTGCTGCACTGCTTGAGGGATCTTAGTCCCCTGACCAGGGGTATGACTCAGACCCTCAGCAGTGAAACTGTCTTCAAATGTCAGGTCATTTGGTTATAATCTCCTATGTGTTTTTAGTAACAAGTTTATTTAAAAGAAGGATTCAATCAATGAAAATTTATTTCAATTCAGCAGCCAGTATCTTCCAGTGTAGATAAATTACAGATCAGATCTGCATAAAGGCTAGAACTACACAATTATCTAAAAACACTACTAGTTGTATTAATCAAAATTAAACTAAGAAAAGTTGTGGCCGAAGAGGGAAATGCCTCTTAGAATATTAGAAACATGCACAAGGAAGTCTTTTTAACAATAAAACTAAGGCTAGCTATGCTATAAAAGACTTCAACACTATCTTGTGAATAACTTTTCTGTGAACACAAGGGAAAGGCACAACTGCTTTGCATTCGTTCTTTTCTTTTATAAAATAAGGACGATCCTTCATTGTACAGCCACCTCTTCCTATAGGCTCTGAGAAGAAAGGTTTGACTATTTTTACCACTTACTTTACTTCAGACAAAACTGATCATCATTTCTAGCTTTTATTCCTAAACCTTCTTTTTTAAGGGAGGGTGGAAAAGTCACAAGCATCAAAGAGAATCGCGCATTATTATCGTTGATCTGCTCACGGGCTTGGTGTTCAACAGTCTGAATACTCAGATTCCATTTTCTTCAGGAAACTGAAACAAATAGCAATCTTTCCAGATCAAACTTCCACCAAGCCGTTTTAGCACAACATTTATCATACCTAGCAAAACCACCAGAGGACAACTCCATCTGCTACAACAAAACAGAGGAAGATAAAGGTCTCCAAACACTTAACAGCACTTTCCAAAAAAAGGGCCATAAACCTAACACCACTGAAAGAGAAACGCAATCTGCACTCTGCAGACCTAGACAGGAATTGCTCCAATACTATCTTTTCCCCTCTTCCTCGCCATAAAAACTACCCACCCCTAGTTGTGATGTACAGATCTACATCCCAAGGCTCTTAGGAGATTAGGAACCCACAAGGACCAACAAAGACAGGAAACAAGGACTCCTTTCCCAAATAAGCTTTTCATTTCGGTAATTACACAGAATGAACACTGAAAAGCAAAGCAAAAACTATGCCCACTTAGAAGCATATCTGAGACAGAGTGGGTACAGCGCAAACTGGACATACAGAACATAACCATCCCTGTCAAAGGTTAGGTGCAGAACACCTTAGGAGAGTATGAGATTGATACCATTCATTTTAGGTCATTACTGAGAGGGAATCATTTAGGAGCTCTTCAGAACACAAAGACCATATTCAAAGATCTGTGTTCAGATAGGAGTATATATATACACCAATAAGAGTCAAAGCTCTGGTTTGGGGGTCCACGGAAAAAGTTAATTAAATGCCTTCCTCAGGTTTAAATTAAAGCACAGTTAAAAGGAAGGAACTTTAAGAAATTTCAGTAGAAAACACAGGACAAAGCCAGATGCAATTAGATAAATTTTTCATCCTAAATTTTTGAATTCTTTACATTTATACTTTTTATTAATTTTTAAAATTATGATTAAAATTAAGGAGAAAGGATAAAAATGTAAATAAAATTAAATAGCAATTATTGAAAATATTTTTTTAAGAAAAGTTTTAAGTTTTTTCTTTTTCAAAAAAGGTTTATATGGAAAAATTATAAACAGATGCTTGCTTCTTTCTTTGTGTACATTGTGGTATCATCATATAAAAAACTCAAGAACATCTAAAATTCAAGCATAAGTAAAAGGAAAGTATATCACCTTCATTTTTGTTGCCAATGGAAAAATATTCAGAGCTTAATTTACTATAAGATGTGGAGCGCATAATAGAAAAATAACCTCTTACTTCTTAGACGTTAAAATTTTGCTTTGGCAGGATAAGGGAGAACTATCAGATAAAAGATGCATATCCACACACATATACATCTATGATTCTCAAAGGAAAGTAAGTGGGAAATAGTAAATGGTTAGGTCGTGAAACCACAAACAGCTCATTTTCACAGTATCTTTTCCCAAAACTTGTTCCCCAGTTGTGACATTCATACCCACATGACACACATGACAAATTAAAAGTCAACAATTCCTTATTTTGGAATTTTATTTGAAGTTTATTCTGTTGCTCAACTGTACTGCAAATATACTTAATAAGGGGTAGACATCAAAATTACTATTTCAAAACTGTTTTGCTCCTGTTAACTTTATATCTACATATAATTGGTAAGATATACAAATGCCCTAGTTCTCTCACTGCAATAATAAAACAGAATAGGTATTGTTCCTTTAGGTTCGATACAATTTCTTACCTCATTTACTGCAGTTTTCCCATATCACCTCCCCTTTATGAAAACACTGTCCTATGTTCATGATAGCATATTTCCTAAAATAATAGCAGCTCATTCGTTTAATGTCACAGCCTCTGTCTTCACAAAACATATCACCACTTAAAACTGATGCACAGATGAAGATCAAGAATTGCTCATTTTTTCCCCATAAAGAATCTCAATATCATAGGCCACTTTGGTTAGAGAAGATAACATGACTGAAGCCAGGCAAAGCTAATCTTGACCCTGCCATAATCGGATGACCCACTAAAGCTCCCTTCCAATACAACCAACAATAGGAAAAGCAAGCAAAACCACAGAAAAATAACATTTGACTAACTTTCAGTTTTCATCATTATCCAGTTGGATGATTTTCTGACCAGCAGTAATAATTATTCACTTGGAATTTCACCCCAATAAAGATCAGGGTCAAAATATCCTTAAGAAAAACTTTTTTCCAGAAATTTCTTGCCAGTATTCTCTACTCTGCCTTTTCTATCCTTAATATTCATAGCAATCCATCTCGTAAGCATTTCTGGGGAGAACTGGCCACAGACTGAAATGGAAGAAGCTTCACATAAAACTTCCAAAATAACCTGGGAAGACTACTATACTCTTCTTCAGTGTTCTGAGCTATTAGTAACAAGAATGCTGGTTTATTTTTTTTCTGTTGAACACATCAGGATAAGGGGAAGAAGGGCCCACTCATCATTCTTTTCAAACTGCTGCCAATCATGCCTGAAGCTAGATCTATGAGAATGAAACCAGACATATCCCACTTGAAATTCTCACTCTTAGTATATGCAAAAAAAGAGATTAGGTGAGGTCCAGTTTGTATTCCAAATATATACTAGCTTATCACATTTCAACACACTTGATCTTTACAAAATTCAAAGAAAAATTGGCAAAGTAAAATATAATAAACATATTTTCCTATAGCTTTCGATGAAACTTATGTTTTATACTTAAGCTATGAGGAGTATGGGTTTGTTTGTGCCTCTCTCATTTTTTTAACTAATGTGAATTATGTTTAGAAAGTACTTTCAATAATCAGAATAAAACTATTGAAAGACAGACACACTCACATACCACACACAACTCTTAAAGGCCTTCTGCAAAAGCTGTTGGGACAGATTTTTTTATTAATAGTATGACTGAAGAACTGTGCACATTGAGAGGGTATAAAAATATGACAGGATAAAAACTATTAACTCCCAATACATTATAATTCTTTCAGTAAAACACATGATGATAGCTGTAATGTAAAATTAGACTAAATACTGTACTTTATTATTATTGAGTAATAAACTATGATACACTTAATCGCAAGGCTTAATGCTGAATACTATAAACATACTAAAAAAGGTATACATGCAGTTAAACATTGTTTTTGTAAAGGCCAATTTTTGGTGATTAAAAAGTTGTAAAAGTACACTTAAATAATTTATTTTTTAAAATAAAAATTTTAAAACACAAGTTAAAAGAGTGAACATATGTAAAATTGTTCTGTGCACTCATACTTCGACCACATAACTAAAAAGATACCCTCTGGCATCTTTTAATCTTCTTTCCAAGGAAGTTATTTTAGAGGGTTTACAACTTCTGGCTTTCACTTCTGGTTCTGCATTTTCTTGTCCCTTTTATTCTTGTCATTGACTAGATTCAAGCATAGAAGACCAAAACCAAAACTGATTTAAATTATCGACATTTTTTCAGTTGGGTAATAATTTCTTCTATATTGGGGTGGCAGGGGGAGGGGGAAGTCACTGAATGGTGATATCAATGGAATGTGAAAAAGTATTTCGCTGATTTTTTTTAAATTAAAAAAAAGCCTTTGTTATTCTAGCAACCAAAGAAATTCCAAATTTGAAAGTACTACTCCTTTCATAATAAAACCCTGTACCTAAAATGTCTTCTTGCTGTATCAGGCTGATTCTTATAATAATTCCAGTTTGTCATATCATACCTTCCAAAATGAGCCTCAACTTTCACACACAAAAAAATGAGGACAGCCTGAATTTCACGAAGTTGCTATAAGTATTAAATTATTTAAAATACACAAACCACCTAGCATGATAGCCAGACACACCAAAGGTACTTAATAAATATTACCTGCCTTCTAAAAATTTCTGTATTATGGGTTTTAAGGAGGTTAAATATATTTTGAATCCACTTATTGATAAGGCTATGTGCTTTCCACTTCATTACGCTTCACTCCATTAAGATTGTCAGATTCTAAGAAAGGGGGAAGAGAGGTAGCAGACACAAACTGAAACAGAAAAACAACATAGATGGTATTGCCCTTTCATTTTCTTAAGTATTTTTTAAAAAGAACTTGACTTTTCATCACTCTTATCTGTTTTCCCAAGACAGTTTTTCATCTTTTTGTATAGGAAATCAAGTCTAAGCCGACACTCTACGTCAAAAGTACACCTAAAAGCGAGCATGATGTATATCTTGGTTGCTGAACATTTTACAGTTTAAGGGCCTCATGCAATCTCTTTAAAAAAAAAAAAAAATGAAGAGTACTGACAACTAAGCCTTCTCACAGTTATGAACTATTTCACACCCCTTGAAAGTTTCCCTTGGTTAATTTTATATGCTAACATACTTTCTCCTTCTTTACTCTCGACCCCGTTGTTTTCTAAGCCACAGAATCCACTGACAACTAAACCCTTTGCATTCCATTTCACTTCTCAGCACCCCCTCTCTACTCCAACACCCGCCGCCCCCAGGAGCTGCCAGCATTGTTCGTGTGGGGTTGGAAACAATACACTTCCACTGCTGGTTAATTTACATCCGATTCGGCCAGGCCTGGGGAGCAGTGTGCGGGCTTCGCCCCTCCCTTCCTGCTCCGGTTTCCCCACTCCTTTAAAAAAAAATTTAAATTACTCTTTTTAATTTAAAAACTTCCGGATGTTTTATTACCTTGGCAGCTTTACTTTTTCTCTGGAAAGACTAAAAAGGTAAGCTTAAACAGTTTTTGTCAGATTAATGTCTTCTTTTTTTACACAGATATATGACAACCAGAATCCATAGTGTTAAAACTGCAATAATAATGTTGCACTTTACCACACTAACTCCTGTTTGGCACAGTTTCACTGGTATTTGTAGCATAAATATGCAAAATACAAAAACCGTTACATAACAGTGAAACTGGCTGTTCTCTAAACCTATTTGTCAGCAGCTACATGTGCTCCTGACGACATAAAAGGATCTGATGCTTGCTTTTGCTATTTTCATTCTTTATTTTAGAAAACCATACAATATTATACATGTAAATACAGTAAATCATTGTTTCCTCGATCCATATTTATAGAAAAGCAAAAACTTTTTATTTTAAAAAATCTAATATTAAAAATACTATGAAGTCTAAAAGTCAGTTTTCTTTGAAAGCCCACATTAACTGTCTGCTCATCAGCAAAGTTACAGTTAAAAAAATTTTTTTTTCCAGATATCTGAAAAAAATTAAGTATGTTAAACTCTTTAATAAAATTTATAATTAAAGCCATCTCAGAGATTGAAATCAGTTTCCAACCAAGAAAATTTCGCAGAATTAAATATTTTATCTAAAGTCAAATAAGTTAAATGTGTTCCATCAATACAATTTAAAATAAGATATGCAGACACTCCCCAACATATGCAAATGATACAAATAATTAGGAATCACATTTCATCCATTTAAATTTTAAAACACTTCCATCTATGAGACCCCAAAAATATGAGTGCACGGTTTTAACTTTAATGTCTACTTTCTACACTACTTTTCTTCCCTTCTCATCCTAGCTCCCTCTAGACCCCCAACATATACATAAAATAGATCATTTAAGTCAGTGGTATTTGAGAACATCGCCCCTCCTCCTCCAGTTAGACAGTCTTGCCTTTTATATCTATGTGGAGGTTCCCATGGCAACACTCACTTACACCAATACTATTTCCAACTGAAATGAAAGAAGCCAAAATCTTAATGCTTCATTACTAAATTACACACACCCTAAGAGTAAGGATTTTTTTCTATCATTTTTTAATGAAAAAGTAATTTCTAGAATTTCAGCAAAATAAGTCATTTAATATTTTAGAAATAAATTTAAAAAACAGTCATTGTAGGTAATTACATATGCATATTATTACAGGAAATTTGAATGTGCTTATTCTTATTACATAAAACTGATATACTGAGCCAGGAAGCTGACTCAATTATAATTATAAATAGTATAATTTTTACTAATCCAAACCTACTGTATCAAATTCTTCTCCCTGCCCCCCTTTAATGTTGGCTACATAGCTCACAAAAACCCTGGTGAGAAATTCTAACAAAAAAAAACAAGAAGCAATTCATGGACAGCAGGAGGCAATTCCAGAACACAGGCACAATCTATAAAGAAAAACCACTACAGCTTTTTGATGTTAAATAAGTAGAAATATCAGCATACAACAAAGCCAAGAAGCAAACTGAACCTTATTTACTGTGACAAAATACTGCAGCACCTGAATACTTGTATCATACAATTTTTTCTGAAGAGTTTATTAACTTATATATGGGTTCATAAAAATAGAACATTAACATATTTAAATGAAAGAATCTTTTTAATTAAAATTTATAATGAGCCTTTTTTTCCCTGCTTTTACATTATCACTTTCTTAAAATGGGCTGACTCAAAAGACTATAAAGACTCCCTCAAAATCGGTGCAGGAAACTGCAAGAATTTACTTTCTCAAAAACAGCTTTTAAGACATGAACGTGAACTGCCTAATGAATCCCATAGTTAGGCTTGTGAAAAGGACCAACTTGCACGTTTCAGAGGTCCTTCCCTCTTTTTAAAAATTCCCATACAGTGAAACCTGCTGACGCTGCTTTTATAAGGCCTGGGGTGGGTGTTGAGGGGAGGAGGGCACTGACTTGCCACCTTGTGGGGGGCAAGCGGATTTTTGCAACATTTGTGAGGGTTTTATAGGCAGGATCCTCTCTCCAGGATTTAGACGAGTAAAACAAAACTAAAAAAATATCCAACTGTTAAATGTTCATTTAAAAAATTTAAAAAAAAAAAGGTAATCCTCTGCAAATGTCTCAACGTTTTAATTTACTTTCATTTCAGTATTAACCACCTAAACGCAAATACTTGCAGTTCAGAAATCTTTTCAGTTCTTTGGAGAGTGACATTTAATCAACTTTGCTATTAGATGTAGTTTTAAGGTAACTTCAAAAACAAAATCTAGAGAAAGTATTATGACCTCTCCTGAACAAAAAAGAATGTATTTTAAAATCCTCCCTTTATCACAAGCAGGTTTGGATGTAATGCCACCTGGTGGCACAGAAAAAAATTTTTTTTAACGAAGCTTAGATTTTCAGAAACTGAGCTGTTCTATGAAAACACCAACCACCCCTTCAGACTCCTCTACCTTCCTCCTAAACAAGTTATTCATCCTGCCGTTTAATAATAACAACTAATTTTTATTTTAAAACTTTAAAAATTTTAAGCAATTAACTGCGTGTGACATGTCCTTAGTGCTTAAATATCGTAAAGGAAGCCAAACATTTTTTCTTTTTTTCAAAAACCTAGAACTGTACCAAAGCTCTAATTTTTAAAAGATGAAATACTTAAGAATTGGGGGTGTAGGGATGGAGCAACCGAACTGCTTTGTAAAATTACACTGTATAATTAATTCCATGGTAAGAATGTTTTTATGGTGTGTTTTGGTGACCTTTTATTACCATCAAGTTCACAATGCTGGTGGGCTGCCTTTTAATCCCTCCGCAGACAAAGGCCCTAAATAAACACAGATCCCTTCCTGGGAAAAAGTCCACTCTGGTTAAATGGTAAGGAAATGAGTAAATCATTAGTAATCTTTAAAGCCAAAGCTATAAACTCAAGTTACCTTAAGTCGAAATGAAAGTGTCCTGCAAGAGTTTCAAAGTTCTGTCACAGATAGAAATCTCCAGCTCTTGACTCCAGACTAGGCGCCAGCTGATAAACAAACAATTTAAGTCAAGAGCTGGAGAATTCCCAGCTTTTTCATTTAATGGCTTTGGCCCAGAGTATTTATTGCCTCCAGTTTTATTCTCACTTAGCTCTAAGAGGAAATTTAAACTCATCATTATCTTAAAGCCCCATATGGGCAGCAGTCAGCTCACCTGATAGAGCTCCTCTTACTCGGTACCAGTTTGAGTCTCTACTAGAAGTGATGTAATAATGTAAACTAATTAACTAGTGTTCGGTTGACTTCTTAACAGGCTACATAAATTGTGTTCAATATAGTTTACATTCCCACTTGGGGTAGTAACGATTCCAAAAAATTTAATTCTGCAGTTTTATTCCAAACTACCAGCTAAAATGGAGAAGGACAATGTCAGCGTTCTCAATCCCCAACATGCACCAACCCAGCCTCCCTCTACCCTCACTCTTACCCTTGTCCACCAGCCCTTGAATATTACAGAAAGCAACTTTTCTGTATAAAAGTAGACTATTTCTATTAACTTCAAAACACTCAGTGTTGCCGGATCTATTTCCCAACAGAGCAGGGTGTAAGATTTAAGATGTAAATGCCCGATCATGAAAAGTTGTTGATTTTATACGAGTACTAGTAAGAATATAAAAATACAGCCCAATTAAAGCCCATAAGATACCATCAAAAATTTCTAAATGCTGTTTTTAAATGTTTGCTACTAAAGACTACAGATCTCAAAGCCAGAACTATACTGTTGCTTCTATTCCGTTCTCAAAATTATCATTTACTTTTAAAGAAAAATCTCATCTCTTCTCAGGATTTTATGTCAAAATAATTCAACTATCTGAGTGTTTGCAGATATTTCACAATTACAATAAATCAACTATCCTTCTTCCTCTAGCCGCTTATCTAATGAAAAAAACGCTGCAAGAAAATTTTTATAGCCTAAGGTAAAGGGTTAATGTGGCATTAATGCAAAGAAAAATTCTCTCATTTCTTAAAGAAAGTTTTATAAACCTATCTTGGCTAGAAAAGCAAATTAACTATTTCAGTTGTCTGCCAAGATTATTTTTCTACTTTTACTATATGTACATAGTACATTAAAATGTTGGCCATTTGAGAACAAGTATTACCCTCACACATAAGAATTAGTGGAAAAGAAACATAATTAATGATAAAACCACTTGTATGCCTGGCTCATAGTGTGTTTCACAACTCCATAAGAATAACGCTGTCTTAGAGACTGCAATGGATAAACATTCTGGAGACCACAACTAAGAGTCAACAACTTAATTTATAAAAAAGATGTCAGGTACAAATCTTAAAATTCTTAATACTCTTTTAGAAAAGAGCCCATACCTCTCCCTTGCTGGATATAACCTAAGCTAAACACAAAATAACAACAAAAACTCTCGACCTTCAGGTCAATTTAAATTACTTAACGCAGAAGAGAGATGGTGAGTAGGTTATCAAACCTTCACTGGCCATGTTGGGAGGATGGCTACCAAGAAATGTGCATATAAATTTAAATTTTTCACAATTAAAATATCCCAAAGAATGTAAAATAAAATAGAATTGTATGACAAATACATACAGAAAAGGTATTAAATTCAAGGTAATATACTTTTCATCGGCTAATATTATCAAACCTTAAGAAAATCAGACAAGAATAAAACTGCAATTAAATCTGGTAATAGTTTGTGATGACAAAGCCCTCATCAAATTCTTAATTCCATTGCCTCCTCTCACTTCCCCCCAATAGCTATCCAGGGATCACAAGCAAAACAAAATAAAGACATACAATACATCAGGGGTACTGGAATTAATTTCATGCTGCTAAGGAATCAATAGATGTTAATGAAAAATAAATTATATACAATTAATAGACTTAGATTTATTTACCAAATCTATTTCACCTTTATATAAACACTGCTAGGCAGTTCTAAACTATATGACCAGACCCAATTGTGTCTGGTCTGACTTACATCCTGAATGGCAATTAAAGGACATTAAAAATACCCCAGGATTACTTAAGGCAGGACCCCTGCCTTATCCATGCGCTTTCCAACAGAACCATGTGAAGAGAACAGTGTCCCTCCACCACAGGATAGAGCCTGGCAAGAGCAACTGTGGTAATAGTTACTTCTGGAAATTGAGATGCAGTTAAAATCTGGCCTGCGGATTTGGAGATGAGGGAATTGCAAACTGCAAGAGAGTAAACTCTTAGAAATAAACTAGGTTGTTGTTAGCAATAACAATTATCACCAACAATAAGTGATAGTAATAATACAAACATTGAATGAAGTGATCACCCTGCATTCTCTATCCCATTCCTCCACTATTTTCTTAGGAGACAAATTATTAACGCTGCCTCAACCATGTTATCTTGGGCAGTGAGTCAGCAGTCTTTTCTAAACATGTTAAGAACTCATTAACACCTTATATAGGGACTCTCCACAACAACTGTTGTAAGGGAGTTTCAGACATGCCAAAGAATGTAAAAAGAAGCTTTTATGGGCACCTCTTCTTTGGGACTAATTTCAAAGAAATCCTTGGAATTTATTTACCAAACATCTCTGAACCACTTTGTGCGAACTGGAGAAAATCCCAGGCAAAATGTACTCTCCAGAGACAGAAGGGATATTTAACGGATACAGGATGATAAGTAAAATTATGGGTAAATGTAAACGGATAACATAATTAACTCATTTCTGGGTATACTGTTACTGATGTATCTTATGTCATTTCTAAAGAAATAGATTTATCCATTAAATCAAGTTAAAGAAAAATTTAATTATTTGAGTTAGTACTAAAGTTTTAAATACCATTGAATCAGATCAAGGAGAGGCTTACTTTAGCATTTTAAGATAGAATAATCCAAGTCTCTGATACAGAAGTCAATGCCACAAAGTACTTCTAAGTTTTATAATAAAAAATAGAAACTGATCATTTTAAAATAACTAAAAATCATCACAATAATATAATTCTTTAAAGGAAAGAACCCATGAAAATGAATTATCTGAATCATGTTAAATCAACTTATTTTAAAACATTGAAAACAATATTACTGAGGTAAGACTAAAATTCAACAATGAGTACTGTACAAAATACTACTGTGTAATCAAACAGCTTATGAGAGCACCAAAGACCTCCTATGAGAGCTCTTCCCCCCAACACTCACATTACAAACCACTGTAAATTAAGTTATATGAAATTTGGTAAAAGAATTTGCTTTTGGACAGAAATAGCAATGTTTCAGCCCAAAGCAAAGTAAAATTGCAAGCTATAAACCTCTCTAAGAAAATGTTTTAATGGAAATGCCAAGAGACCCTTAACCATAATGGTGTGGTGTTAGGTGCCAAAACATAAATAAATTTTGTTTTTGTGCTCCTTTTACCATAAATTAGATACAGGTCGAGTGGAAAAACAGTAGGTATCCAATTCAGTGAGCGGTAAAGGCCAAGACTTGCACATTTGATTTTAAAAACAATAATGGAGTCTATGTGAGACTTTCATTGAAGAATTAAGCAAGCAAGTCTAGCACTCTAAGAGAAACTCCTTAATAGGTCTTGTGCTTACTATTCCATATTCTAAGAATACCTCAAACAAATTACTAAAATTTAACCCAGCCAAGTAGAGTATAAAATCTGGTTTCCTGGTCTGGAACTGTTATACAAACACATACACACAAGTTCAATTATTTAATTTTGACATTAATCCTAACCAGGGCAATACAGTTTAGCAAATCAATGAGGCTGGCCAGCACAGAGAGCCTTGGGCTATCTACAAGAGCCATTTCAGAGTCACTTCAACTCAAGGTTTCTGTGCAAACCTACAGACATACTATGTAATCAGTGATCTTATTCTTCAATTATTCAAGCACAGTTAAATACTATAATTATGCCCTTGGCACAGAAAGACCCTTATCTAGATATCAATTACAAACAATAGTTTTTAATTTGCTTTATATCTAGCATTCATTATACAAGAGAGCTAATCAAAATGGAATTAACTCTGTGGTAGCAGACCACACTCCCCGCAAAAAAAAAAAAATGCATGTGTCCAAAATAGTGTCACTAAACAACATTTCACATTAAAGGATTACAACTTTCATAAAGATGTGATTTACACAAGACAGAAAAACAGATTAGGGCATCATACTTATGAGGCCAGTGTCATGCCTAACAGACAGAGATCCTGGTTAGCTTTACTGTAATACACAAACTGTCAAACAAAGGCATGGCATTAGACATATAGGGAATCAATATACAGGTGATCCAGTTTAACTAACTCCAAGTGAAACTACCTGCTAAGTGCTAGCAATACAAAGACACATGTTCCACAAGCATACCAAGTTTGTTCACGCCTCCGAACAAGTACAGAGTACCTCTTACCTTACAGAGTACCTCTCTCCACTGAGAACACTCGACCCCTGGACCTGTGTGTTCAGATCTCTGCTTAAATGTCACTTCCCCAGAGAAGGTTCCCTGCCCACTTGATGTAAAAGGGCCTCCCCTTGGTCTGCTTCCTTAACTGTTTACTCTGTGTTTTTTCCTTTATAGTACTTATTATTGAAATTATTCTTGTTTGCTTATCCTCTCTACTCTGATCAAATAAGTCATAAGCTCCATAAGACAAAAGATGTTGAGTATCTTCAAAGCTCTATCTCTAGTATCTAGAACATACCTAGTACATAGCAAGTACTCAATAAATGTTTATTGCACGAAAGGAAGAATGAAGCATGTCCCTTGCAATCAAGGTCCCATCAGCATAAAAGAGAATATTAGAATATGTGATCAGAAAACAGTATATAACACTGTAAGAATTATACAAATACAATAATTTAAGTATAAGGCATTACACTGAAGAAAAAAATGAAGACCTTCACTTTTATTTTTAAGTTCCAGGCTCTCTGGAACTTAAAAGTAAAAGTGAAGGTCTTTCAATTTATCAACAGAAATACAACAGAAAATGAAACTAAAGGTGGTAGAATTATATGAACTAACCAATTTCCTTTCTTCCTTGCCTAAAGAGTATTTACTAAAAACAGTCAAATCTAATTCCAAATTCCAATGATTCTCCTTGGATCTGTGAATCATCTACAAGGTTTCCAGCTGATCTTTAACATAAATGTTCCACTTCCAGAACTTAAAATCCTTCACTAGCTTAGAATCAGGTATATGAATCAGACCTGGTGTTACCTTCTTTTTAAATATCCAGAAAGGTCAAATTAAGTATTAATACCCACCCCAGATAGGACAAAGAGTAGGAGAAACACGTAAGAACTTCAAAGGTAGGTAACAGTAAGGCTTTATTTCTTAAACTGGAAGGGGGAAACACATGGGCCTGATGGGCACTTACAGTGTGTCCTTTATAATTTTATAAATATTATATATATAAATTCATATTTAATAAAAATTTGGGGGAAAAAGTTACTCCCTGCACTCAAAAATATTAAGCTTTACAGGAAGAGGAGAATCAACACCTATAAATATAATGTAATATTGGCTTTGATAAAGGCATGTTTCACAGCTTCAAAAGGAAGCACCAGGATTTCCCTGGTGGTCCAGTGGTTAAAGACTCTGTGCTTTCACTGAAAGGCTTCGATCCTTGGCTGGGGAAGTTAAAAAAGGAAGCACCAAAATCGGTTGAGGCACGTCAAAATATTTTATAAAGTAGTATCTAGGGTACAAAGCGATAACTGTACAAGCATATAACAGTTATTTACATTGGTTTCAGGATGATAAGTAGAACAGTTTAAGCATCATTTGCTTTTGATTTTTTTTTTAAAGTTATATGAAACAAATAAAATTGAATAAAAGCTAGCAGAAAGCAGAAGGGGCTGGACTGAAGAAATCACTGTCTTAAAAATCTGTACAACTTCCAATTCTTCATCTGGGTTTTATAAAAGGTTCTCTTTAAAATGTTAACCACAGAATAGGGAGAACAATGTGTTCCCATTTTAATTTTCAGAATACTACTGTATTTGTAGGTAACACTTCTATATAATTACACAGAAATGCATTTTTTAAGTCTAAGATAAGAAACAAATGAAGAGTGGGGGGAGGAGGACAAAAATGGGGGAATTTTTTTAAAGATTTTATTACAATTGACTCAAATAATATATGTTTTAAAACTGACAAACATAGAACCTCTGTAAAACTGTAAGCCCATTTGGGTGCCTAATCCAGACTTTTCCCAGGTCCCTTTTCCTAAATTTTATTTAGTTAAAATACAGTGATTTTTAAATTTGGTAACTCTAACTTACAGAAAGTTCCCTCTATTTTAACTGAGAAAGTGCAGACATTTTTAACCTATATTAAAAATATAAAAACAATAACAATGAGAAGACAAACATAAGTTTCTATTATATGCTAGCCAACCTCATAATGATGATGTGTCAAGCAACAAATTATCACAAACCATCTCTACACAAAATTTTCAATCTGTTATATAGATCAGGCTGAAGTGAATTCACTTTTACAAATTAGCATTTTTATACTCTAAAACCAAAAAACTGTGATAAAAATAACTTCATAAGGACAAGGAGTAATCTCAAAGTTTTATCACAAAGACGACTCTATTTTAAATGTTAAAATAACATTTAAAAATCAAGTTAGTATTTTTTGTTATCAAATGATAATATTAGGCTATATTCTTGAAGCAAAAGATCAATCAATAAGATCAACTAATAAATATGTACCATATCAATTTTCAAATTAAATTACAGAACCACTCAAAGAACAAAGAATTGTTCATCTACTGAATCTATTCTATAAATAAATTCCAATACCAAGCTTAAAATTGCTTATTAGTATTTTGTAATCAAAGATCCATACCACCACATTATAAATCTTATCACCTAAAATCCTACTTAAATGATTCAATATAACAATTATAGGGGCTAAAAATTACTTACATCTCCAGCTCTACTAAAAGGGCTTCCCTGATAGCTCATTGGTAAAGAATCTGCCTGTAATGCAGAAGACCCCAGCTGGATTCCTTCTAGTGGAAGATCCACTGGAGAAGGGACAAGCTACCCACTCCGGTATTCTTGGGATTCCCTTGTGGCTCAGCTGGTAAAGAACCCGCCTGCAATGCAGGAGACCTGGGTTTGCTCCCCTGGGTTGGGAAGATCCCCTGGAAAAGGGAAAGGCTACTCACTCCATATTCTGGCCTAGAGAATTCCATGGACTGTATATACCATGGGGTCGCTAAGAGTCGGACACGACTGAGTGACTTTCACTTTCTTTACTCAAAAGGGTTTGGGATATAAGATTCCTTTACAAGCCCATAAGATTCCTTTACAAGCCCACTAGGTTCTTTATGAAAAAGAAACTGATTTAAATTATTACATTTCATTATTTTTTAATTCCAAAGCCAATAATCATGTTTAATAGGAAAATTGCTATTTCATTGTCTATTGCCATATTGCTATAATTACATATGTATGTGTATATATGTATGCACCTATGTATGTGTATGTGCATATAGATTTGATTACACAGTAACTTTGGAAAATTTGTAAATTATAGAAAATCATAATCTTGCCATTCCAAAATACCTAGATATCCATATTAGTATTTTATATAATATTAAGCTTTTAGAATTTTATTAGCTCCCCTATCCTCTGATTGAGATTGTGATAAAATTTATTTATAAAGTTTCTAATATTAAGCTATCTATAGGTACATGAGATAAACTGAACCTGGCTGCAGTGTCTGATCTTGTTCATACACGGTTGTATTTCATTTGTTAATGTAATTTATAAAGTTTTTACTTCTGTATTCATGACTGATGTAGACCTATAGTTTTTCTCTCTCATAATGTTTCTAACTGGTTTAATTATGAGAGTTATACACATCTTATAGAATGATTTGGGAAGCATTTCCTCTCTTCTATTGTCTGGGAAAGTCCATATAAACTTGAGATGGTATGCTCCTTGAAATTTTGGTTAACATTTGGTAAAATCACTTGGGCCTAGTATTTTCCTCATGAAATCATTTTCTCTTTTTTGCTACTTCTTCAGTTTCTTTAATAGTTATAAGATTATTCAGGCTAATTATTTCTTGAATCTGTTCTGAAAAGTTAAAATTTTCTAGCAATTGATCTAGCCCTACCTACAGCGATCTGGATCAAATTTTCACAGCTCTCCAAAGCTGTAACATCCTTTTATCTGACCTTAGAATAAGCATTATATTTTGAGAGGGCTAAATAAATAACATGTCAGTTTTGCTTTGTTTTTATTTGTAATGAGGAAACTGAGAATCTGCAGTAACTCTAGAAATAATTGGATCATCTTGGGTACCAAAAAATTGTCTAATTGTTACTTCTGACAAACAGAATAGGTGTGCATCTATTTTAGCTACCACTTACCACCAGAAACAGGGGCATCCATGAAAACTGCTCCCATTTTTTCAACTTCTTTGGCCAGTTCTTTTGAAACCATAGGATCAATAGTACTGGAATCTATTAATAGTGAGCCTTTCTTCACTTTTCTAAGTAAACAAACAGAAATAGTTTTTTAAAAAGTAGAGTTTTATAGTTTTAAAAATATAGTTCACAACTCTGAATAAGTATTTCATGCAACTACTTATAGAATCAGAATCTGCTAAAAGTTGCCAGATATCAAGGAAGTCTCTTGTGTAAATATTAGAAACATTGTTAGGGACTTCCCTGGTGGCTCAGTGGTAAAGCATCCGCCTGCCAATGCAGGAGACATGGGTTAGATCCCTAATCAGGGAGGATTCCGTATGCTGCAGAGCAACTAAGCCCGTGTGCCACACTACTGAGTCTGTGCTCTGCGACGAGAAAAGCCATCACATTGAGAAGCCTGCACACCACAACTAGAGAGTTAGCCTCGGCTTGCTGCAGCTAGAGACAAGCCTACACAGTTACAAAGAGCCAGAGCGGCCAGAAATAAATTATATTTTTAAAAAGCTCATTATTAGAACTGGTTCAAAATCTCAAATTCATTTTCAGATCAATTACAGTTCAAAGTAAACTCAAACTATTTCAAACAAACCAAACTAACCTAATAAACTACATGGTATAAATTCTGGTTTCACGTGAAATACACATTAACCATAATAATGTAGGTTAGCTAAGATGTAAGCAATTTAAAACACCTATTAACTTTAAAGGGGCTATTTGGTAAGATTTAAATTTTTGTTTGTAAAATAGCTGGGTCTCTTTAAAAAGTAATTTACTTGTCTTTAACAAGCCATATTGCAAATTTCACATGTCCATTTTATTTCCACTAAGTAGAAAAAATATAAGCAATTAAAATTTAGCCATTTGCTTTAGAATGGCATATTCTTTAATAATTATAACTTTGTAAAGATAAAATATCAAGCAGATAATAAGGAAAATATAGGAATAGACAGAAATCTCAAAGAGTCTTCTTGTTCTTTATGGTAAATTTATATATATACACTGGTAAAAGGGGGAAGCAGTGTTTTCATATATTATATTTTACATCAATATTTAAACAGCATTCTTAAAGTAAGGGCTTCCCTTGTGGCTCAGCTGGAAAAGAATCCACCTGCAATGCAGGGGACCTGGGTTGGATAGATCCCCTGGAGAAGGGAAAGGCTACCCACTCCAGTTTTTGGCCTGGAGAATTCCATGAATATATAGTCCATGGGGTCACAAAGAGTCGGACACGACTGAGTGACCTTCACTTTCACTTTAAAGTAATAGTTTTGTTTGCACTCTAAATGCAGACTATATAGCTGTCGAATTCCCTTACAGTATATAATCTATGCTATTGTCACTGGCTTAGAAACTCAGAACTAAATTATAATTTTTTTAAAGGGCTATGGCTAACTTTCCCAAAGTTTTTACTACAGATAAACTAACCCACAAGACATTTAATTATAACTATGATTGGAAAATTAAAACTGAATATAAATATTAAAGGGGAAACAGAAAATCATTGCTAAAACCATTAAAAAATTCTTTCTACAGAAAAAAAAAATACCACATAAAATGCTTTAAGCAACAATTTTTGACATATGAATTGATCTGGCCTAAGTACAGTAACTGAGTATGTTCCATAGAAAGGAAATAGCATACTCTATTATAGATCACTCTAGGATGTATATACCCTAAAATATGACAATTAAGTTTACCAGTCTTCTGTGATATTAGTATTTTTAAGATCTTAAATCTTTAATCAAATGGGAAATCATTTCAAAAACTACACATGCAACTGGGTGTGGGGAAGTGATCCCGACCCAGAAGAAAATAAAGAACCCCATGAGAAGCAAATTACAGTTCAATGTAAAGCCAAACTCCTTCAAAGCACTCCCTAGACAAAACCACCCTGGTTGGTGGCCACCATATTCCTAATAAAGGATATTAATTAACATAAGATTTTGTCTACAAAAAGTTTTTAGTAACTTTTCCCTGAGAGGTAAAGCAGGGCCATAATTGGAACAGACTAGGTAAGGACACAGCTAGGTCACCTCAGGACCACACACACTGTGGGCCTGAGGGCTTCATCCAAAATGAGTGTCTTTCAGCCTTCTCTGAAATCTAAACATTTATCTTATCAGTTTTCTGCCTAATAGTCAAGTGTCTTTTGCTTCTAAGTTTGCTAGTTTTCCAAAGCAATTCCATTTCCCAAAACCTCAAATTCCATGCATTACAGCTTCATGAAATTAAAACCCTTTCCTTTCAGCCCTTCATGTGTCTACTGAGCCTACCAATTTGTTCTAGCTCTCTGCTATAACTCAACAACGAAACAAGTTAGGTACAGGAATCAGTAAGACCAGAAAACTAAACTGAGAATTCAACCATTGCCATCCTAATATAACCACAAGGGTCTGGCAGCAGGCACCAATTAACCAAAAGGTTCTTGAATCGAGGCACTGGGTAGGAAATGCTGGCCTAAATGATATATCATTCAGGGAGCTACTGCTAATCTTTAATTCCAGCTTCTCAAAGTTCTTACTACAGATGTACTAACCCAGAGGACATACAGTAACTTTAAATGTCGTAATAAATTTTAAATAATAGCGTTCTTTCCAATGCTTGGTTTTATTTTTCATAGAAATCTTTTCCTGAATTTCTATAAACCATAAGAAAAGTATGCTTGTAACATTTGTGTACAGTTTAAAGTCAAGCTTTAAAAACTCTCTTAAAACAGCTTACCAATGAAAGTGTAAGTTTAACACAAGAGTTAAAGGAAGAGAAGCAAAAAAAAAGTTCATTCCCAAAAGTCACATACTTGACTTTAGTGAAAAAAATAAACCCTTTACAATGAGAGAGAAACCACACTATTCACTTTTAAGACATAAGGAAACAGTACAAGAAAACTTAACAAACATAACTTAATTTCACAGCTGTTCTAACAAATGTAAAATTCATAAACTATCATAGAAAGAACATATCTACAGTTAAGAAATACATACTTTAGAATTCCATTTGCTCCAGAATAAGCTTCTATCGCATTGATGCTGGTGGGCAACATGGTGATAATTCTGTCAGCTTTTTCAGCTACATCTGCTGGGGAAGACACTACCTTTAAAAAAAATTGCAAAGGCACATTATTTAAATCAAATGCTTCTAGAGCACAAGTAGGACCCACTTTTTATACATGCCTGTAATAGTAACAGTGAATAAAAACCAATACTTGTTTTCAAATGACAAAAAAAAAAACCTTACTGCCTAAAATAGAGAGTCCATCCCTTATACACACACAGATGCAGTTTCTATGGAATCACATCCACTGTTTACTTTTAAAAGTGTGAAGTAGTTGAGGGGGAAAAGGGCAAAACCCAACAGTCCTGGGAACAGACACACTTCTCATGGATTCCTCCAACTTGGACTCTTAAAACAGCATACTTCTTGGTAGATGCTCTAAGAAAAACATTGAAGTACAGGATTCACCAGTTATTTCATGAGCAGCAAAATCCCCAAGAAAATTCTCAAGCCCCCATTACCACTATCTTCTAGCCTCTATTTTCAAGAGAAAAAAAAAATTAAGCCTTTTCATTAACATCAGAACAAGGACAAGCATGCACTGAGCTGACTGAGACCACCATGGAAGTCTGAGAGCGTGAGCTGCCAGGACCCCTGTGGAAACCACACATGCAAGGAAGACAAGGCAACAGGCATCGAGGTATGCCCTCTCTGCAGCCCTGCCTTCTGCTTTAACGATGATAAAGGGACACACCACACAGGAAAGCCGCTCTGTCCCGTCCTCTGAACATACGTGCATACAAGCGTGGGTGTCTCTGCCCTCACTCACATCCCCCACATCCTCTGCTCTCTCGCGTACGTACACCATGATACACCTGACCAGCTGGTCAGCCACCAAAGAGGCCAAGAGACCAGGAAATCACTTCTTGACTAAAACTCCCCTTTAACAGAAAGAATCCATCACCCTGTCATATAAGTTCCTGTCCAAAGCTTTTTTTCCTCTTTAAAAAAAGACAAAGGATTATCAAGAGGATAATCAAAGATTTCTCCATAGGATGATTTACTTATGCATTAGAAACAAACGTATTTTCTACAAGGAAATGTGAACTGGCACATAAGCATCTTGGGAATGGGAATGACTATGTCTTCCATGCAGTGGAAGTATACAAAACGTTTTCTTTTTGTCTTTGATGTAGAGCTGATGAAAGAGTAAGAAGCCAAACACAGTGTGCAATCTAAATATTATGAACTAGAAGCACTTACATTTCAATTTTCCATAGGAGACTATCAGCTCCCAAATCAAAGTCTACATAAAGGAAGTTTTAACAGAATTTCCTATGTTGTACTTCAAAATTTCAGACAATCAAGTATCCTGTCACTTTGTGTGTTAACATTAAGTGAAACACCACAGACTCTAAAAACCAAAAGAAAAGAAAAAAGACAGTCTCGCTTATTCTAAAGGCAACACGGTATTTTCAAGTCTACAATGCGGCACATTCAACAACATGTATATTTTGATATACAGTAGGGATCTGCCGTTTCGTGCATTGGAGAAGGAAACGGCAACCTACTCCAGTGTTCTTGCCTGGAGAATCCCAGGGATAGGGGAGCCTGGTGGGAGGCCGTCTATGGGGTTGCACAGAATCAGACACGACTGAAGCGACTTAGCAGCAGCAGCAGGGATCTGCCACAAATCACCCCAGAAAAAAAATTTTTCCATCCAATGACAAAGAAACACTTAAGTTAGGTGAAAACCTTTCCTACACTCAAACAAATACTGAGATTTGAAAAGAGGCAACTATTTCCTGGCAAACAATTCAAGTTTATTCAAGCAAAAAAAAAAAAAGTTCAGTCAGATGAGAAGATAAGAAAAAGAAAGGTTGTAGGAGCTGTAATTCTCTACCTCTGGACTGTGTCAAGAATATGGGTTACATGGAGAGAGCCCCACCCATTCACCCTACTTAAATGAAGTAATAAACTCAGACAAAATGGTGGCGTACCTTTCAGTGGCCTTTCCTTCTATCGCAGCTCCATCTCGCTTGATCTTTCAGGGCCTGTATTCTAAGACCTCAGCCCTGAGGTCTAAGAGTCAACTTCGAATTTTCTCTTAGGAATTGAGTCTCTTCCACTGAAGGAAATTCAATTCCATCTAGATAGCTCCTTGAGTCGTGCCTTCAGGGACCCCGACGATTAGCTCACAGATCTAGGAATACTTCACACCTCCAAGCTTCTCATGTTCATGAATTGGCATTGCCAATTCATACAACTGCCAAGTGCATGGGGTGGCCAATCAGCCCCCTGCATTCTTAGCATCTGCTTCTTGGGATGCTTGGGTTGCCAGAGTATTGCTAACCCCTCAATTATATAGGAAAGTAGTGTCAAAGCTCACGGGTCCGGAAAAAACACACAATGATAGTGATAGCTGGAATGTCACCACTCTACTGGCCACAACTGCTCCATATCTAATGACTACATACATTTGGTACATTTTAACAGTCTCTAATTTGCACTACAGAAAAGGCATGTTTATTAGACAGATAAGACAGACATGTGTGTCCAGTTATTCAAATCATCTTGCCTTCCATGTGATGACTTCAAGACTCTGAAATAATTGACTAACAAAATTTGGCCACGACTCAAAAGCTGGCAGGAAAAAAACAAACCTTATTGCCAATCTGACACTAACCACAAAAGCCTTTAGGAGCCAAACTAATTAGAGTCCCTTCAATTACATTTGCTAATTGAATGGATAAGCACAGACAGACAGCATGGATCAGTGAAAGGAACACTAATTTAGAAGGCAGAGACCCGGGTTTAGTTATAGCTCAGCCACTAAGTCATGTGTGCTTTTGTGCAAATCACTTAACCTCTCTGACTTCAGTTTCTGAACCTCCAAAATAAGAAAACTGACTTGGGTTATCTTTAAGGGTTTCTACCTCCAAAGTAGAAAGGAAACTCTGGCAAGGAAATGTTTTCACATGAGTAAATTTAAATTCTAGGAAGGTACTGCCTCTGTGAAAAAGGACTGATAGGATATGAAGCATCTGCAGTGACGCAGGACTCTTCTGCACCTCCACATGTGTGGGTGGTCACTGATCTGGCTGACTCTGGACCGTGGCTTTGCTCTGTCATGCCCATTCCAGAAATTCTTGACAATTTCAACTGCCTCCTTCTTACACCACTATGAATTAAGATGACCTTACTAAATGGCAACTCACTCTGGTATTCTTGCCTGGGAAATCCCATGGATAGAGAAGCCTGGTGGGCTACAGTCCATGGGGTCACAAAACAAACACAACTTAGGAACTAAACAACAACAGTTTTTCCATTATCTCAATTTTGATTACAGGAGATTGGTTCCCTTCAAAATATCTAGTGTTTAAGCATTTCTGCAATCAGATTCATCCATATGCTAGTAAGTACAATGGCAGGCGTACAATATAAAGAGTAGATGACTGGACAGATGGAAGACAAAATCTGCTTTGCTGGGTGGTGGGGTGGGGGATGACGGGCATCAGGGTCCACAGTAATCTGAAGTAACTGTGGATTTTTTCTACAGTTACATTACTTTCCTTTTTACTTACATTTTACATTACATTTCCTTTTTACATTACCAATGGAAGGAGACAACAATTAACCTAGCTATTTTACATATAGAGAAAAATCTGTCTTTTCTAGACAAAACAGTCACATAAGTCAAGCTCTTAGCACTGCTTCCAAATAAACTAAGTGGGACAGAGATATCTGCAAAGAAACAAGATGAACCTGACCTTGGTTAAACATGCCACTCTGTGTATTTTCATCTTTCCAAGTAGAAAAGCATATTGTTGCTTCAAAATTGTACCACCCTTAAAAAAATTGACTGAAATGGTTTGTGCTTACATCTTGAAACATCTGGTCAACAATGATGAAGCCCACTCAGCAAGAGGCTTTTAAAGTTCCCATTTAACGAGACCTGAGTGGATGCCAGATTAGATCCCAAGAGACTTTCTTAACCAAACATGTTCAGCCTTATTATCTAGGAACAACAAGATGGCTTCCAAGTTTTTAGAGAGAATCCAATTAAGCCTCATTCAACCGGAAAACTCACATAAAATGGTGCATAAGTCTCAAGATTTTTGGCACCAATCGGAGGCATCTCCAAGGAAATTCCTAGACAATGAAAATGAAAATAAAACACAAGTCACATGCCCTTGATACTAATGCTTAAAAAGAGAAACTGGTATCTTCTGTGTCCAGGACACAAGGGACTCTGCAGAATATATTTTTAAGCAGGGACGCGGTCAAATTCTTCTTTGTCTCCTAATTTGGTTTTAACTTTTATCATCATTCTTTGATTTAAAAACATGTCTAAATTCTCTTCCAAGCAACTCTGGCTGGACTCAGCGACTCAGGCAAGACAGTGGTGCACTTCTATGTGTGATATTGGGGATGAAGATTTGGGAGAAATACAGTATAGATACTAAAGCAACAGCCACAACAGTAGTAATAGCCGTGACAGCAATAATAGCACTTCCTATGTGCCAGGTTTTCTAGGACTAAAATGAAGGTACTGTTGCTATTGACATTTATGAGACACTTTAAGTATTGATAGAAAGATATTACTCTGTCTAAAGTCACTCAGAGCTGAGATTTGAGACCAGACAGTCAAGTTCCTAGGTTTGTGCTTTTAAACCCCTACATTCACCATTTATTGATTCATAATTTCTAAAACCCAAAGGGCTGACAATTACCAGGATTATATTCTTATAATAGATGCTATAAGTTGCAAAGATGCATTCAGGGTTAAACCTGTAGCCCGCCAGGCTCCTCTGTCCATGGGATTTCCCAGGCAAGAATACTAGAGTGGGTTGCCATTTCCTCCTCCAGGGGATCTTCCCAACCCAGAGATCGAACCCGGGTCTCCTGCACTTCAGGCTGATTCTTTACCAGCTGAGCCACCAGGGAAGCCCAGGTTAAACCTGAGTTTCCAACAGAAATAAAGACATAACAAAGGGTTACTGCAAGAGGAAGGCATAGGTTTTTTTTTTTAAATGGGAATGACCACAAATAACATATTAAACCAGTTGTGAATGTCCCAATAGAATTCATTAACATGTAAAGGTACAAATTTCCTTCATAACCCAGTAGTGTTTTTTGCTACTAGGTACAGCTGGAAGGAAACCCTCCAGGGTGGTCACATCCAAAGCACTTCTGCACCTGGAGCTACAGGCGGCCACCTTGTGCCTTGAAGAGGAGGGAGGAGCTGGCCAAGACACAGACAGAAATGAATCTGCGTATATCTGTATCCAAAATTCAACTATGCTTAGGTTCCGACCACTCCCCAACTCTTCAGTTACATGAAACAACAAATTCTCAGTTTTTGCTTTTTAAAAATCAAAAAAGCACTTCTTCAAGGGGATGTTCAAAGATCTTTAAAACTGGTGATTGCTTTTTGGTTCTCCAGATATGTCTAGTTTGATAGACATATCAAATTTCCTACTGAAAGCAGTTAACACTAGAAATCAACTAGCCATGCTTTCCACAAACTTTGAGGGAAAAAAATTATGTTTCCTTTGGCTGCCATTTTATGGACTTCCCTTGAGATAGTAACATTAAGGGAAGAAAGGGACATCTGTCCTTAAAATGTAAGCACCAACTCAAATATACTCTGAATTTTTGAATTCTTAATCCATCCATTTTACTACTGTGGACAATAGCCAGAGGTTTCAAGGTTTTCACCTGTATTTTCCCATCTAATCCCAAGTCTTATCTTCATCTTTTAGTGGAAAATGAAGCTCACTTTTCCCTTTATCAAACATTTAAAACTAAATATAGCTATGAAATAATACTGACATTTTAACATATCAGAAGTCATTCATCCAAATTAACATTATCTTTTAAAGTAGGACTCTTAAGAAATCACACTTGTTTGAACGACACTGCCACTGTTCAAAATGGTTTTTAAGCTGCCAGCATAAATCATTTATCAATAAATGTTTTCATTTTATGATATTTTATGACAGAATATTCTCCCTAAGGCCCAAAGCTTTTTTTACTTTTCACTCTTCTCCCTTCATTCATCTAAATTTCACATCCTCCTGCCCTCCACTGCTGTTACAATCAATACACATAGGACTCCTTAGAGTCAAGACTCTGAGGGGAAGCAGAGATAGAACATGGGAAAAGAGGAGCCTGCCTTCCAGGCTTGCCACCTTAGAGTGAAGCATCCACAGAACTTTTCCCACCGCGTGCAGCGGTCAGGGGTGGGAGCTGTAGACGTGAAGACGTGTCTTCACTGGGAGGGGCAGCGACCCAGAACCCACCTTCTTTCCTTCCTCACACCCACTTCAGTGTCTCAAGGAAGACAGAGAGAAGGGAATTCTAGTGACTGAGCCGATGCTCTGGAACCCCCTGATTTCTATTCAGGACTCTGAGAGATCTGGTCTACGTGACTCTCATTTCAGACTACAGCATTTCTGTTTGCAGGTCAGCAAACCTTAAAAGCAATATTTATGTAGTTTTCTATCAGAAATGAAATGGCTCCTAACAGTTACTTATTATTTTTTCCCCTCAAAACCTGCTTCAGCACTTCATTATTGTCAAAATGCAATTTTAATTGAAACTCCCTCCTAATTTTAGTCTGGCTACCTAGGACACATCTAAAACATTGCCACATTCAACCTGTTTTATTCTCCACAGCACTAGGTGGACTGCTAGACGTACTGGTTCAGTTCAGTTCAGTCACTCGGTCGTGTCCGACTCTTTGCAACCCCATGCACTGCAGCAGGCCAGGCCTCCCTGTCCATCACCAACTCCCAGAGTTTACTCAAACTCATGTCTATTGAGTCGGTGATGCCATCCAACCATCTCATCCTCTGTTGTCCCCTTCTCCTCCCACTCTTAAATCTTTCCCAGCATCAGGGTCTTTTCAAATGAGTCAGCTCTTCGCATCAGGTGGCCAAAGTATTGGAGTTTCAGCTTCAACATCAGTCCTTCCAAAGAAAGACTTGAGAATTGAGTCATACTAGTACTCAATCTCTATTTGGGAGCATTCCACTTGTATTTATTTATTTTTTTTTCCCTCTGCCCTCAGCTTTTCTCAGACCCAAAGCATCAACACTCACTAGGTAAACTACTGTTGACAAAAAATACTGCCACCATTGTAGAGCCTTGCACTTTTAAAGAAAACTGCTCCTTTGTTTCCATTATTCTCTGGATAAATCCTGTTTGTTCTTGCACTATCTGCCTACAATGCTAGTCTTCAGCAAATAGCCCTAACTGACCTCTCAACCAAGGTAATGCAGGCTTTTTACTGAAAACTGAGGAGACCTACTTTTTCTTTTCGCATCAAAATCTGGAATCACATATTTGTGTGATCTGATTATCTAATACCTCCTGCTGGTCCCCAAAGGCAAAATTGTAACTATTTTGTTCTAGGCTATAATACCCATACCCAGCACAAAGTACTCCAGAAACATCAGTCGAAGCAGCAAATAAATGAAGGTCCTATCCCTTGTTTTGCTAGGAGAGTCCAAGGTAGCCTTAATCTGCAGTGATCAAAGTAACTTCTCTTTACAAAGAAGTTAAGAGATTCTGACACTGTCATGTGAATAGAGAGCATCAGAAAAGGAACTGCAGCTCTGCACAGCAGAGGGGAAACAAAGGCTTCTAGGAACTTAGACCTAACACACATAGTACTTACCATGCCAAGCATGACTTTAAGTTTTTTACAAATGTGAATTCATGTAATCCTCATACCAACTCTCTGAGAAAGGTTGTTATTATTATCCTTAGGAAGAAACAGAGATACAGAGACACTAAATATCTGTCCTGGGATTGCAGACACTAAGTGGTAAAGTCATGTTCCAGGTTCTGTTTCCTGTGGCTGCCACAGCAAGTTCCCATAAGCGTGGTGGCTTAAAACACAGAACCTTCCTCTCACCGCTTTGGAGGCCAGAAGGACGAAATCAAGGTGTAGGCACCACCACGCTATCTCCACATGAAGAGCCTCCTCTGCCTCTCCTAGCTTCTGGTAGCCCCAGCTGCTCCTTGGCTTGCTGTAGCATTAACTCTGAAGTCAGCAAGGACCTGCCATAGCCTGCCCTCATGTCTCTCTGTAAGGATGCTCATCACTGCCTTTAGGGCCCACGCAAAGTCCAGGAGGACCTCATCTCAAGATATACAAGCCAATTGCATCTGCAAAGACCTTGTTTCCAATTAAGGTCACTGTCACAAGTACTGGGGTTAGAATGTGGACATTTATCTTTTTTTCCAATAACTTTATTGTGATATATAATTTGCCCACATAAAGTATATAATTTGGTGGTTTTCAGGGTATTTGCAGATATGTGCAATCGTCATAATTTTAGAACTTTGTATCACTTCAAGAAAAAAATCCCATATCCATTAGCTATCTCTCTCTTGTGCCTGCCTCCCTCTTTCCCACCCAGCACTAAGCAACCACAAACCCACTTTCTGTCTTTATAGATTTCTCTGTTCTGGATTTTCATGTGTCACTGCCTCATTCCTATTTACGGCGGAATAATATTATCATCGTATGGGTATACCACATTTTTCTTATCACTGATGGGACATCTATGTTGTTTCTGTCTTTTGGCTATAATGAATAATGTTGCCACTCATACACAAGTTCCCGTGTGGACATGTGTTTTCAGTCTCTTTCCCATATACCTAGGAGTAGAATTACATTCTCATCAGCAGTGTGTGATAGTTCAATTTGTTCACACTTGTCATCTGACTCTGTGATTCTAGCCAACCTAGGGGGTGTGGAAATCTCATTGTGATTCTGATTGCATTTCTCTAATGACGAAAGATAATGGCATCTTTTCATGTGATTATTGCCTGTCTGAATACCTTCTTTGGGGAAATGTCTATTCAGATCCATTGCCCACTTAATTGAGTCACTTGCTTTCTGTTTGAGTTGCACGGCTTCTTTACACATGCTAGATACAAGTCCTTATCAGATACATGATTTCAGTTCAGTTCAGTTGCTGAGTGAGTTGTGTTCGACTCTTTGTGACCCCATGGACTGCAGCATGCCAGGCCTCCCCGTCCATCACTAACTACCGGAGTTTACTCAGACTCAACTCCATTGAGTCAGTGATGCCATCCAACCATCTCATCCTCTGTCGTCCTCTTCTCCTCCTGCCTTCAATCTTTCCCAGCATCAGGGTCTTTTCAAATGAGTCAGTTCTTTGCATCAAATGGGCCAAAGTATTGGAGTTTCAGCTTCAGCATCAGTCCTTTCAATGAATATTCAGGACTGATTTCCTTTACAATTGACTGGTTTGATCTCCTTGCAGTCCAAGGAACTCTCAAGAGTCTTCAACANGTTCAAAAGCATCAATTCTTCGGCGCTCAGCTTTCTTTATACTCCAACTCTCACATTCGTACATGACTACTGGAAAAACCACAGCCTTCACTAGATGGACCTTTGTTGGCAAAGTAATGTCTCTGCTTTTTAATATGCTGCCTAGGTTGGTCATAGCTTTTATTCCAAGGAGCAAGAGTCTTAATTTCATGGCTGCAGTCACCATCTGCAGTGATTCTGGAGCCCCAAAAAATAAAGTCAGCCAGTTTCCACTGTTTCCCCATCTATTTGCCAGAAGTGATGGGACCAGCTGCCTTGATCTTAGTTTTCTGAATGTTGAGTTTTAAGCCAACTTTTTCACTCTCCTCTTTCACTTTCATCAAGAGGCTCTTTAGTTCTTCTTCCCTTTCTACCATAAGGGTGGTGTCATCTGCATATCTGAGGTTATTGATATTTCTCCCGGCAATCTTGATTCCAGCTTGTGCTTCATCCAGTCCAGCATTTAGTATGAGGTACTATGCACAGAAGTTAAATAAGCAGGGTGACAATATACAGCAGTCTGTTGTTCCATGTCCAGTTCTAACTGTTGCTTTTTGACCTACATACAGATTTCTCATGAGCCAGGTCAGGTAAAATGGTATTCCCATCTCTTTCAGAATTTTCCACAGTTTGTTGTGATCCATACAAAGGCTTTGGCATAGTCAACAAAGCAGAAATAGATGTTTTCTGGAACTCTTGCTTTTTTGATGGTCCAATGAATGTTGACAATTTGCTCTCTGGTTCCTCTGCCTTTTCTAAATCTAGCTTGAACATCTGGAAGTTCATGGTTCATGTACTGTTGAAGCCTGGCTTAGAGCATTTTGAGCATTATTTTACTACTGCTGTGTGATGAGTGCAGTTGTGTGGTAGTCTGAGCATTCTTTGGCATTGCCTTTCTTTGGGATTGGAATGAAAACTGACCATTTCCAGTCCTGTGGCCGCTGTTGTGTTTCCCAAATTTGCTGGCATATTCAGTACAGGACTTTCACAGCATCATATTCCAGGATTTGAAATAGCTCAATTGGAATTCCATCACCTCCACTAGCTTTGTTGGTAGTGATGCTTCCTAAGGCCCACTTGACTTCACATTCAAGGATGTCTGGCTCTAGGTGAGTGATCATGCCATCGTGATTATCGGGGTCATGAAGATCTTTTTTGTGCAGTTCTTCCTTGTATTCTTGCCACCTCTTCTTAATATCTTCTGCTTCTGTTAGGTCCATACCATTTCTGTCCTTTATTGAGCCCATCTTGGCATGAAAAGTTCTCTTGGTATCTCTAATTTTCTTGAAGAGATCTCTAGTCTTTCCCATTCTATTGTTTTCCTCTATTTCTTTGCATTAATCACTGAGAAAGGCTTTCTTGTCTCTCCTTGCTATTCTTTGGAACTCTGCATTCAAATGGGTATATCTTTCCTTTTCTCCTTTGCCTTTCGCTTCTCTTCTTTTCACAGCTATTTGTAAGGCCTCCTCAGACAGCCATTTTTGCCATCTTGCATTTCTTATTCTGGCAGATGGTCTTGATCCCTGCCTCCTGTACAATATCAGGAACCTCCGTCCATAGTTCTTCAGGTACTCTGTCTATCAGATCTAATCCCTGTAATCTATTTGTCACTTCCACTGTATAATCATAAGGGATTTGATTTAGGTCATACCTGAATGGTCTAGTCATTTTCCCTACTTTCTTCAATTTAAGTCTGAATTTGGCAATAAGGAGTTCATGATCTGAGCCCACAGTCAGCTCCTGGTCTTGTTTTTGCTGACTGTATAGAGCTTCTCCATCTTTGGCTGCAAAGAACATAGTCAATCTGATTTCAGTATGGACCATCTGGTCTTCTCTTGCATGTGGAGAACTGAAACGTTCATCATCCCTCTGTGAATCTCTTTGCTGCTGCTTCCCAGACTGCTGGAGCTTTCTGATGCTCTGCCTAAATTGCCTCATACTCTGAAGAGTGTGAGGCCGTCCCTAACAAAATTCTGATTTTTTTAGTGTTGCTAATTTTGGGTAGATGTGAAAGAAGGTTACCTTAAGAATAAGACTTATACTTGAATGAAGGAGACATTTACATTTTAAAAGACTACACATGTCCATGTGTAGTCTTCTCTTGTATTGTTGGAAGAGGGTGTTCTCATGGCAAAACTCTACTAGACTTTGCCCTGCTTCATTCTGTACTCCAAGGCCAAATTTGCCTGTTACTCCAGGTATTTCTTGATACATGATTTGCAGATATTTAATCCCATTCTGTGGGTTATCTTTGCACTTTCTTGCTGGTGTTCTTTGAAGCACAAAAGGTTTTAATTTTGATGAAGTCTTTTATTATTTTGTTGCTTATGATCTTGGGTATCATACCTAAAAGTCCTTTGCCAAATCCAGTGTCATAAAGATTTACCCTCATGTTTTCTTTTAAGAGTTTTCTAAGTTACTTCTTTGCGGGACTACTATTCAACCTACTGTATACTCACTTAACTATATTATCTATCATAATAGATAACTATTTACTTCCAACAAATTTCATGGGCATAGAACAACACATTAAGTAGGGTGTGGTATATAATCATTACTGCCCTGACATCATCTAATCCAAAAGAAATCTAGGCATTTTATTGTCTAATAGTCTAGGTTGTAGATAGGTTAACAGGTGCTTATTTCAGAATCATCAAGGAAGACACCACAAATACACTTAAAAATGTCTCGTACATAAATTTCATAAGTTAATGACTATATGTCATATAATTAAAAGAGTCAAAACTCGAAAGTCAAAGACAGACCTTTGTTCAGATCCTGGCTCTTGCCATTCATTCACCGTGTAACCTTGGGGATGTTATTTAACTTCTCCAAGCATCAGTTTCCTGAAAATACTTCTGTTGCAAAGATAACATTAGATAATATGTACAAAATATTTAGTAAGAGACCTGACACAGAGTAGGTACTCATTAAATATTATTTCTTTTCTCTCCCTTTTAAAATGTAAATGTCTCCTTCATTCAAGTATAAGTCTTATTCTTAAGGTAACCTTCTTTCACATCTACCCAAAATTAGCAACACTAAAAAAATCAGAATTTTGTTAGGGAAGGCCTCACAGTCTTCAGAGTATGAGGCAATTTAGGCAGAGCACCAGAAAGCTCCAGCAGTCTGGGAAGCAGCAGCAAAGAGATTCACAGAGGGATGATGAGCGTCTCAGTTCTCCACAGGCAAGCTGTTCGGTGCTACAGGAACAGAGGGAAGAGTAAGGGCATCTGAAACAATCTGAAGGCCCTAAGCATCTGCTTTGCCAGTCCACGGTAAACCAGCTTCCATTCTGTTTCCACCGCTCTATTACTAGAAGGGGGAGGAGGAGGAAGAGGAATTCATGGGATTTTCCATAAACACACACACACTTGAAAACTTCTGGAACATTAGTCTCCAAAATGCCAAAACAATTTCCTATTGTTACTTTGATTAAATTCTGTATTTAATAGGTATTTCCTCTGTTTAGAGATTATGTACCATTGTTATTTTTACAAATAAATATGTAAACTATTGGAAAGTGCCAACATCAAATAGATGTGTTATCCCAAAAAGTAATATTCATCTCCTGAAAAAAACAATTAATTCACCCCAGACTGAATTATCAACTTGGAACTCCTGTCCACCCTTGAAGATGGTAATGGCCAACCTTTCCCAGAACAAAGAACTGATCAAATCTTTCCAACAAGTCTAATACTTAGCATCAGTACCCTGCTACACTGGTAGCACACTGTCAACATCCAGAGACTATATGGGCATAAGCAACCACAACCCTACCTTGAAAAGTTCCAACATAATACTCACATATCCTCACACAACACTGCAGCCACTCCCATCTGGCACACAAACTGCAAGTGAGAAGGAGACAGAGGATATCCAGTTCTACAAATGGCCTTCAAGTTACCTAAACCTGCTCTTTGCATACACACTGCATCTTCTCAGTATTTATTTCAAGTCTTTTATCTAGAAGTTTATTTGTTCTTTAACTTTTTTCTATATTTCTCAGTATTTTTTAGTATTCACCCAGCTCTGGGATTGCATCCAGCTGTCAGTTACCACTCTACACCTTGTACAAGAATTTCCTGCATATCCTGGGGGGGAACCTCTAAATGTACTAGTTTCTAGTACACAGTCTCCCATGTGTATGCGTGTGTGTATACATGTATTTTACATATTATATAATATATATATGTAATCTTACATATAAAGAAA
The DNA here is from genome assembly GCA_006410935.1 of Redunca redunca. Classification (NCBI taxonomy): domain Eukaryota; kingdom Metazoa; phylum Chordata; class Mammalia; order Artiodactyla; family Bovidae; genus Redunca; species Redunca redunca. The sequence continues at coordinate 9,970 of SJYQ01092558.1, read as the reverse complement.
TAAAATTAACAATGACTTAACTTTACAAATCCATCATGTATACTTCCAAGCAGCTATTACTTACCTGAATGTCAAATATCAAAATCTGAAAAACATCTTTAAACATCAATATCTTAAAAGAAACTTAAGAAAAGGCCTTACCTGTTCACCTGCATCTAGAAACTCTTTGCATGCATCAGGGAACACATCATAAATAATAAGTGGATAGCCATGTTTCATGAGATTTTTTGCCATTGGATTCCCCATGTTGCCGACTCCAATGAATCCAACTGGAGTCTTAGAAGCCATTGACCTAGAACACACTGATTTCAACACATTATTTTTAACAGGAGCAGACAATGTTTTATTTTAAATATTCACTCAATATTAATAAGTCATTGTTATCTTGACATTTTCTATTAAAAAACTTTTTAAAGGAGAGTTTTAAGCTAATGATCATTTAAAGATATCAGCAATGTACAGGCAGACTAACTTCTGAATATACAGTTCTCTAGGAATAATCATAAAATTTTAAGTAATATCCCTTCTACTTTCTACCTCTATAACATCCCTTTACTATTTTAACAATAAACTTAATAATGTTACCATGTACCTATTTACGTTGCCTGTTAAGTGAAGTATCCGAAATTCTCTTATCTAGATTATCTTCTTTAAAAATGTGTACAAAAAAACTGGAAGTATTCAATAAAACCTGTATCTTGGACAAGCACCAAGAATGGAAAAACTTTTTAGCTTCCCACCTTCACATTTATGGAACTACTCCCTCCAATGGTATAAAAAAAAAAAAACAACTGAATAAAATCCAGAAGAATGTATTTCAACTTAAAAGTCACCAGTTTATAAACGGGGTCCTAGGTGAGACCAGGGGGTCACTTTCATGGGCTTTCCATGACAACGGTAACAGTCTCATGACCTTGGGCTAAGAACTCCAGGCACTTTCAGAGAAGAGGCATTTTCACTCACAGAAAAAGAAAATTGTTCTTAAAAATCTGTATACAGCTTTTGATTTTATTTTCTTTCTTTTCATAAAAGACTCTGTGAAATCACATGGGGCATACAACTCAAGGTAACGCTTTTTGCAAGACAGCAGAGAAGCTCCACATTAGATGGTGTTACTACTCCACTCAACAAGTATGTAGTGCATGAAGTTCTATGAGATGGTCTTTGCCCTCCAAAAGTTCACAGCCCAGTGAAAGAAGAAAGCAAAATAATTCCACTTGCCTTTTCTCCTGTCATTTCCCAGCTTATTTCTTTCTCTTTCAAGGACTCCAGTTTTAAAACCGTGTAGTGTTTAGTAAAGTACATACTGACTAATCACAGTAACACTTTTTAAGTTTCAGATCCTCTCAACTGATGGATCCTTGCTCTTCCTTCAACTTAATCTCAATGTAATGAGATTTCCTAAAAGCAGATTATTTGAAGCCCTAATGCTTAAGAAACAGAGGTCATCTTGGGTCAGAAGCATGTTTAATTCCCAGGAACTCCATGTCTGTCTCTACCATTTCCATTAAAGACGGGTGTGCTTCCTGTGCATCACCACCCTACCAGTGCTGAGTTTAACATGCTGGGCATGACAGGAGCCCTGTGCCTAACTTTCTGGCTCACAAGGGGTTTAATGACAGAGAAATGACTCCTCACTGAATTTTCATTTTGATATTAAGTACACTTTATAAGAGAACTCTCATAAATACTAATAACTAGTGTGCCTGACTACTGTATTAAGCTTGAAAAGGCATAATCTAACTAAAAACATTAGAAACTAGAAATATTATTATTTAAATGCAGTTAATTTTAACAGGCAACTCACTCTAAGTCAAACAATAACTATGGCAAAGTAGAACCATGATTTATTTGCACATTCAATAAACATGAAACAATCATCTGTACCATGCCAGATGCATTCAAAGACATTAATGACATACAGTCCTTGCTTTCAACCAGCTTAAAGCACAAGAAGACAACTAGGTACACAGACACTAAAACATGAAAGTCAAAGATAAAGTATGAAAAACAATGCTGATACTCAAGGAGAACTTGAAAAAACAGCATTTGACCTGAGTATTTTAAGATGGGTAGGCTTTCAAACGGAATGAGAGTAGAAACAAAGGGAGTTCCATACAAAAAAGGAATGAGTATGCATATGAGTGTATGCAAGCAAATAGGAAAGTCAAGCAAAAATGAATAATAGAAGTTAATAGCTGTGGCAATTTTATTACATGCCAGACACTGTACTAAGCACTTTATAAATAGCACTGTCATTACATCCCATCATTAGGCCTATCTTCCAGTTCAGGTCCCTGACACTTAGTTTAAATAAAATGCACAGATTCAAGTTGTTGTAATGCCAAGATGCAAATCCAGCCAATCTGACTCCAGGTTCTTCATTTTTGACTGCCATCCACTCTTCCTATAGGACACACACAGAAACAAAGAGCAAGATTAAGATTGAAAGAAAAAAATGCAACCATAGCATGGCTGGGAAGTATGCTATAAACTATTTGACTGTATCCTGGCAACCCACTCCCGTACGTTTGCCTGGAGAACCTCATGGACAGAGGAGCCTGGAGGGCTACAGCCCATGGGCTTGCATGGAGTCGGACGCCACAGAGCGACTAACACTTTCACTTTCTGTAAGCAAGTAGTGGTACCACAGACTGAATGTTTGATAACCCCCAAATTTCTATGCTGAAAAAATAACCTCCAGTGTGAGGGTATCTGGAGGTGGGGCCTTGAGGCAATGATTATTAGATCCTGATGGAAGAACCCTCAGGATGGCATTAATGCCTTTACAAAAGAGGCTGCAGGGAGCGCCCTCGTCTCCTTCCACCCTGTGAGGACACAGTGAAAAGATGGCTGTCCTTGAACCAAGAACTGAGCCCTCACTTGACACTAAATATACCAACACACTCATTCTGGACTTCCCAGGCTCCAGAACTGTGAGAAATAGTTTTCTGTTGTTTATAAGCCACCCAGTCTGTGGTATTTATGTATAGCAGCCCAAACAGACTAAAACAGGTAGTTACTGAAAGGGCTGAGCGAGACAAATGACCTGATCAAACCCATGCTTTAAAAGGAGAAAAAGAGAGCAGCAGTGTACAAAAAGTAAACTGTAAGAGCAGCCTGGAGGCAGAAAGACCAATACAAAAGTGACTGTCTAAAGTCTCAGTCCATTCCAACTGCTCTCACAAACAAACCATAGATTGTGTGGCTTAAATGACAAGCATTCATTTCTAACAGACCTGGAGCTGGGGGAATCCAAGATGAGGTAGGCACCAGATTCAGTATCTGTGAGAGCCCACTTCCTGGCTTGTAGATGACCCGTTTTCTTGTATCTCTGGAGAGCAGAGAGAACTCAGGCTCTCCTGCCTGTTTAGGACACTAATCCCATTCACGAGGGCTCCAACCTTATAACCCAGTTATTTCCCAAAGGTCTCAGCTCCTAATACTATCACAGTGGGGATTAGGATTTCAACACATGAATTTTGGAGAGCTGCGAACATTCAGTCCACAGTTAAGTTCAAAACTAATAAAGGGTGGTGGCCATAGAAAATACAGATATGAAAAATATTTCAAATATAGTAATAAAAGGACACAGTAATAGGCCTCATTATAATGTAATAATGGAAGAAATACTGGAAGAAAAGACTTTAAAAACAAAGCAACGAACTATCCAAAACACAACACACAGAGAGAAAAAAGAATTAAAAAGAAAGAACATCAGTGAGCCGTGAGACAGCTTCAGCCAGCCAAATACACAACAAAACTGGAATCCTCAAAGGAGAGGAAAGCAGTGGGGACAGGAAAAGTACGTGAAGAACTAATGGGAAAAATTTCCAAATCTGATGAAAACCATAAACCCCACGCATCCAAGCTCAATGAACTCCACAAGAAACATGAAAAAAAACTGCAACAAGACATGTCATAATCAAAATGTTCAAAAGCAACCAGCAGGAAAAAGACATTATGTACAGAGGAACAAAGATAAGAATGAAGGCAGATTTACTGTCAGAAATCAAATGAGTGAGAAAATAGGAGAGCATCATCTTTAAAGGGCTGAAACAAAAAAATGACTGTCAAGCTAGGATTTATCTAGCCAGTGACAGTGTACACTTATAGAAACCTGCGTATGTAGGGGTATGAGGAAATCGGCAGGAACGGGGTGAATGGATATGTTCACTATTTTGATTGTCACGATGGGTTCCCACATGTCGAAACCCATCAAACTCTCCACGTTAAATATGTGTAGTTTATTGTAGGTCAACTATATCACAATAAGGCTGTTTTTAAAAAGTCAACATGTTTACAAAAAAACGACGAAGAGAAGACATTCCTCAGTCCAAAGATACTAAAGTGATATATCAACCAAATGCAACATGTGAAATATGGATGGATCTGGATTGAGGAGGTGCCAAGGAAGCATTAAGACATTCTAAGGAAAGTTATGAAATTTTATATATAAGCTGTACATTAGGATGATACCAGGGAAGTTCTAATTGCCTTGTTGTTGTTTAGTCACTAAGTAAGTCGTGTCTGACTCCTTGCAACCCCATGAACTGTAGTCTGCCAGGCTCCACTGTCCATGGAATTTTCCCAAGCAAGAATACTGGAGTGGGTTGCCATTTCCTTTTGCAACACTGACCTAGGGATCTTTGCATCTTCCTGACCTAGGGATCGGACACACGTCTCCTGCATTGGCAGGTAGATTCTCTACTGTTGAGCCACCAGGGAAGCCTGCTAATTGTCTGAGATAGTGATTATGTAGGAGACAGTTCTTAAGAGATTCACGCTGAATCATTTAGGGTTGAAAGTGTCATGGTGTCTGCATTTTACTTTCAGATAATACAGGTGGGGTATGAACATGTTTGCAAAGAAATAAAGCAAACCTGGCAAAAGGTTAACAATTAGTGACACTAAGCAAAGAGTACATAGATGTTCGTGGCATTATTCTTTCAATACTTTACGTTTGAAATTTTTCATGAAAAAACACGGGGGAAAAACTTACCAAATCTATATACAAAAAAAATCAAAAACATGACCAAACACAAATAACTAGGAAGAACACTTGAAACACAAGATAGAAATAGGGCTCTTTTACTTTATATGCAAATAACTTTAAAATCTATAAGAAAAATTTAAATAACCCATTGTTTTAAAGTATGCCAAAATCACAAAATGACAGTTAACAGAATATACCCCAAAAAAACTTTTAAAAAATGTTCAACTTCTGTCACAATTAGAATAATGCAAACAAAGCAATGTAGTATCATTTTCACCTATCAGCTGGACAAATGTGTTTCTCTGATAAAATGCACAACTGGTTAGGAAGGACTGACAAAAACATATACTCTTGTACACGGTAGAACTGTATTTTATGTCAACCCTAGACAGCAATTTGGAAAAAAGATCTACATTTGAACCTCATTATAAAATTTATTAAAATGTACATACTGTTTGAAACAGTAATTACATTTCTAGGAATATACACTATATGTAAGGGGTCAGTACACTTTTTCCTAAAGGGTGAGGGGTAAACAATTTCAGTTTGGGGCCATAAGGCCTCTGTCACAACTATTCAACTCATCCACTAGTTTTTAAAGCAGCCATAGACAAATAAACAAGTGGTTGTGCTTATTTTCCAATATAGCTTTATTTACAAAAACAGAGGTCCAGCTGTTGGGCCACAGTGTGCTGACTCCTACTATATATAAACTCTGAAAAACACAAAATTGACTACAGGAATGTTTGTAACAACAGAAAAATTATAAATAACTAATACTGCAGATGGTGACTGCAGCCATGAAATTAAAAGATGCTTACTTCTTGGAAGGAAAGTTATGACCAACCTAGACAGCATATTCAAAAGCAGAGACATTACTTTGCCAACAAAAGTCTGTCTAGTCAAGGCTATGGTTTTTCCAGTGGTCATGTATGGATGTGAGAGTTGGACTGTAAAGAAAGCTGAGTGCTGAAGAATTGATGCTTTTGAACTGTGGTGTTGGAGAAGACTCTTGAGAGTCCCTTGCACTGCAAGGAGATCCAACCAGTCCATCTTAAAGGAGATCAGTCCTGGGTGTTCATTGGAAGGTCTGTTGAAGTTCCAATATTTTAACCACCTGAGGCGAAGAGCTGACTCATTTGAAAAGACTCTGATGCTGAGAAAAGTTGAGGGTGGGAGGAGAAGGGGACAACAGAGGATGAGATGGTTGGATGGCATCACTGACTCAATGGACATGAGTTTGACTAAACTCCGGGAGATGGCAACGGATAGGGAGGCCTGGCGTGCTGCAGCCCATGGGGATGCAAAGAGTTGGACATGACTGAGCAACTAAACTGAACTGAATACATATTAATAGGACATTTAATTTATATAACTAACTATACATTAATAGTGGAGAAGGTAATGGCAACCCATTCCAGTACTCTTGCCTGGAAAATCCCATGGGCAGAGGAGCCTGGTAGGCTACAGTCCATGGGGTCACTACGAGTCGGACACAACTGAGCGACTTCACTTTCACTTTTCACTTTCATGCATTGGAGAAGGAAATGGCAACCCACTCCAGTGTTCTTGCCTGGAGAATCCCAGGGACAGAGGAGCCTGGTGGGCTGCCGTCTATGGGGTCGCACAGAGTCGGACACGACTGAACTGACTTAGCAGCAGCATACATTAATAGGGCCCTTAATATTCCATAGAAAATCAACACAATGAAATATTATGTAATGTTTGCAAGAACATGGTATATCTATCTAAAAGTATAAGGGGAAAATCTCCAGGATATGTTAAGGCAAAAGAGCAAGATTCAGAACATTATATGTAGTAATATATAGTGTTTGAGGAGAAAAGAGGAATTGCTGTTTAGTTGCTAATTCGTGTCTGACTCTTCTGTGATCCCATGGACTATAGCCCACCAGGCTTCTCTGTCCATGGGATTTCCCAGTCAAGAATCCTAGAGTGGGTTGCTCTGTCCTTCTCCTGGTGATCTTCCCAACGCAGGGATCAAACCCGCATCTCCTGCACTGCAGGCAGATTCTTCACTCCTGAGCCACCAAGGAAGTAAGAAGTCGGAAAAAAAGAATACACATGCATTAAATTCTTTCAAATTTCTGTAAGACACATAAGAAACAGTAGTTTCAGCTAGAGAGTTGGACTGATGGCACAGAGTTTCGCTTTTCATTCTATCACCTTTTGAGTTTTTACCATGTGCATATGGTAAAACAACTTTTATAACTACTTCTATAATAAAATGTGCCCTGGTGGCACACAGTTTGTTTAATAATGTTATATGAATGAATTACTAACTAGAGAGAGGTTTCATCAAATGGGGATAAAAATCAATGCTAAAACAAAAGATAATGATAAAATGGATCCAGCAAAGAATTAATTTCATTGGTATTACAGCAACCATTAAACAAACATTTCAGGTTTACTCTCCAATATCCTTTCCTCCCAGACCTAGAGTCAATCTCCAAGTTATCTAAACCAATTATGTACTGCATCTCTCTGCAACTGACTATTGACAGACTGGTAACACTGAGTAAAAGATTTAGAGAAGCTCTGAAAAATACGAACATGTACTAGGAAATGAAATAGAGATTAAAGAAACGATTGTATCTAATCAGCAAACCTCTGTGATTCTCAGTACCACCACAAAGGAGAAAGAAATAGCCAGAAAATTTGGCAAAGTTAATCTCTAAATTGATAGCTGTAAATTTACAGGTTACGACCTGTTTCTCCAATGGAACACGGACAAAATTACCCACATCTTGTTAACTCTGTCAACCCAAATCAGGCTACTCCAAGTATAAAAATGCAAAATTGGTAAGAGGTTAATTATATTTCCAGAAGTTTTTTTTTTTTTTTCTTGCATCAAAGTAATTCATTGTAGAAAACTGGAAAATATGAAAAAGGTGCTTCCCTAGTGGCTCAGTGATAAAGAATCTGCCTGCCAATGCAGGAGGCACGGGTTAGATCCCTGGGTTGTGAAGATCCCTTGGAGAAGGAAATGGCAACACTCCAGTATTTTTGCCTGGAGAATCCCATGGACAGATGAGCCTGGTGTGCTACAGTCCATGGGGCCACAAAGAGTCAGACATGACTTAGCAACTGAACAACAACTAATAAAGTCATAAGGGAAAACGTTAATTTCACTACACAAAAATAACCAGTTAGCTTTTTGTATAGCCCTACCAGTCTTCTGAATGCATTTTTTAGATTATATCATGAGACATGTTGTATATACAACTTGTTGTCCTACTTTATTACATATTATGTCATAAGCATTCCTTTTGTGTTAATGCTAAGTATTACTACACTAAGGGTAGGCCTTTATTATTTGGATCAAGTTATTTTAGAAATACAGTTGACCTCTGAACAAGTGGGGGTTTTGTGACGCTCCTCACAAAATCCAAATATAATTTGTAATTGGCCCTCCACATCCATGGTTCCAAATCTGCAGATTAAACCAACTACAGTACAAATTCATTGAAAAAAACCATTTTTAAGCTGACCCTTGCAGTTCAAACCTATTTTGTTCAAAGGTCAATTGTATTTTTCTTATGCAATATTAAGGTCAACTTTTGGTCCCAAGGTCATGTGCAGCTTCTCAGAGCTTCATGTGCAACCCTAGAAGCTAATGCAAAGAGAAAAAAAAAATGCTATTAGTCTTATTTACACAAGGAGTTATGCTGTTTTAAAAGCAGATTTCACACACACAGAGCGTCAATAATAAAGAAATGTATTCCCATTTCTGTCTCTAATTCTGGCCAATTTTCCCATTCCAATTTTGCTCAGGTGGTCACTTTAAGATGATCTGTTACAAATTTATTTTTACTTGTACTTGTTAGTGAATCACAATGGCTGTAGAGGGTCACATCTGTAAGTTTTTTGTCTGTACAAAGAAGTCTGAAACTAGATTTAATTGCCTTTTAAGATAAGACACAAAACTTACTTTTATTAAATGGTGATGCAATAGTAATGTATGGCTAGTTTAATGCTTCTCACTTTTCTATTTCCTTTTTAATGCTTTAGATATTAAAATTAAGATAAGCTATTAATCAGTAACTACTAGATCTTATTTTTTTCAAACTGTAAATAACTGTACAGATCTCTATATTACCCTCCACATGATATAAACATGTTCAACATACCATGGAGACAAACAGTCTACAGAATTTAGAACACTAAATAATGTTACTATTTGAACTTGGCTGTTTTTCTTAATGTCCCTAGACTCCAAATTGGCATGTAATTTTTAAGACTCCAACATCAAAAGTTAACACTTTTGTAGTAAATTACCAAAAACATTTAAAACAATTGCAGAGTAAGAATACTGAAGCATTTTAAACAATCATCACACACACACCAAAAAAAAATTCAAAATTTGTCATATATCTATATTATTACAATGTATTTGGGTAAACAACAGTATATGCCAAAGTAGTCTATCAACGTTTCAAGGTAGGCCTTTCCAGTCTAGAGAAGCATTTATTATAGTCAAAGGTCTCTGACTCCTCTTCCATGAATTTTAAGAACTTTCGTAACTCTAAAAGGTACTTCAAGGGTTCATTAAAATATCATTAGAACACCTTGTAAAACCACTAAACAGCACATATGTCTTCTTTAACTAATCAAAACGGAAAGAATCACACATTCATCTGAAAACTGGTGCTACATTTACTATTGCAGAAAAGTGTTGTTTTTTTCCTAATATCTCCAACATGGGAGGCATTGTCTGTAGTTCAATAGATGTAGATCAAGCAGTGGTTACACTCAAGTTTGACAAATTCTGTGAGTTTGTATCTTATTAGTGTGATTCTGTATCAGACATCTGTTTTCTCTCATCACAGGGAGCTTTCTTTTTTCAAACCAGAGAGGAAATCCACTCCTGCTTAGGTTTTTACTGAGGGATAGGAAGGAAGTCTGTTAAGAACTCAATTCTCAGCCTGCTGCATTTTTATTCAGTGAGGATCAGAA
>SJYQ01092557.1:109115-162825 GCA_006410935.1 Redunca redunca | reverse complement strand
TAGTCCCGGCTGCAGGGGCCCGGAGTCTCCTGTTGACTGGACACCTTGGCTCCACCCGGACCTCCTGAGGGTGTTGAGCCGGGGGCTGAGGGAAGTAGGCTTCCCTTCCAACCCTTCGAAAAGGGCTTTTTGCCCCTGTCCCTAACTTTCTTTGAAAAGGAAGTGGTCTCCAGCCTTTTGCAACTGTTAAAACATGCCATCTTGTGGGCAAAGAACTGTCTAACAGCTGATCTTTTGTTTCATATAAAAAATTATTCACGTTCTAGGAGAGAGTGGATTTGAATTTTAGTGGACTCAGTGTAGCAAAACTTTTATTCGTTTCAACTACTGGGCACGCTCATCCCGACAGCACCGAGAATGTGATGATACAAGTTCTGGGCTGCTGCTTCATAGAGAGTCAGCGTTTCTTCTGGCAAGTTCTGTCTTCCTTGGCTATTATGGTTTGTGTACCTATGATTTAATTTCAGGTGGGTACCAGAGTATCTGCCTTCATAAAGTATACTGCCTTCTGATGCTCCTCGCCCCCTCGAAATGAGAGGGAAATCTCTTCGAAACGGAGGATTCAAGGCTTACCCATGCTTTTCTTTTGCTCCAATAAATAAAAGGTTTATGCTGCGAGAGTTCCCTGGCGGTCTAGAGGTTAGGATCCGCTTTTCCTGCAATGGTCCCGTTTCAATCTCTACTTAGGGGAACTTGTGGTTGTGGTTTAGTCACTAAGTCGTGTCCGACTCCTGCGACCCCATGGACTGTAGATCTCCAGGCTCGCCTCTGTCCCGAATACTGAAGTTAGTTTGAGCTAAAGACCCCGCAAACCAGCCCGTGGGGCAAAGAAAACTTATGATGGTTCTCTGACTTATAAATCACAATTTATGTCAGTTCGGCAATAGCAATCCACTCCAGTACTCTTGCCTGGGAAATCCCATGGACGGGGTCGCAAATAGTCAGACACGACTGAGAGACTTCCCTTTCACTTTTCACTTTCATTCACTGGAGAAGGAAATGGCAACCCAATCCGGTGTTCTTGCCTGGAGAATCCCAGGGATGGGGGAGCCTGGTGGGCTGCTGTCTATGGGGTCGCACAGAGTTGGACACGACTGACGTGATTTAGCAGCAGTAGCAGCCAGATTCTTAATTTAAATCACTATGATCTGATGTACTATGACCGTTTATTGAAATAACAACCGACACATCAGAATAGTTAAATGATAAACTGAAGCATATTAGAATTTTTAAAAGTTGGGTCAAAAACCAATTCCAATTGGGCAGCACCAAAGCAGAAGTAGTTAGGAGCCCTCTGCAGACAGGAGGCAAGGTAGACTGTTGTAGAAAAAGTGCAGAAACAAAAGAAGAAATCATTCGATTGGCTACAGCTGGAAGCCTAGCTGACAGCTTTTGGTTGGTTGTCCTTAGCAGTTTTGATATGGTAACCTTAAGGTATTTACACACTTAGATCTTGGTTTGCTTAAATAGGCCAACACAGCATTAGAGGCTCATAAATCTAATCGTCTCCTTGTTTTATTAATTTAACAGTGCAAAGAGCTTGTTGTGGAAAAATCAGTTGTCTGCTATATGCCTTGAGGCTCAAGTGGAGCCTTTTTTTGTTGTTTGGTGACACCTTTGGCTTTGCCCATCACCTTATGATCTTATTTTTTCCTAAGAAGCTTTTCATCCATTTCAGTGACTAAATGAGGTCACTGAGTGAGCATTGATAGCATCAACAATGAGAAGAGTGTCAAGGCCTCTTTTAGGTCCGCTTCATGGTCTCTTATTCATGGCCTTACGTGTGCATCACAGGTCCACTGTCTGCCAAGGAGCTCGAGGCAAATGAATCAGGAAATTCAAATGTTCTTATTTGTAGTATTCATCTCAATTGATGTAATTATGCTGGACACTGTGCCAACTTTTTGTAAATATTATTTAAGCCTCACAGAAACTCCAGTGGATTAAATACTATTGTCTCTCTTATCAGATGACACAGAAAGGTTAAGTAATCTGCCCAGTATCTCATAGTTAATTGGTAGCAAAACAGGATTAGAATCCAGAGAGGGTAACTCCAAAGCCCTCATTCTGAGAAGCGGAGTTGCCGTCTCGCTTGAGTGGTGAGAAGCCACTGGGCTCTGTCACTTCCCTCTGCATCAGAAAAGGTTGGGGAAGAGATTGAAATGTTGCTTTCCTGATGGGGGCGGAGGCTTACTAGACAGAGGATAAAGAACCTCTCTGCTGTGAGGGAAAGAAAAAAAAGTAAAATGTCTGGGGAAAAAGGATAGAAAAGAAGACCTTTATCCCCAGAAAGATGAACTTTGTGTGGTGAGGGTCTGTCTGAAGCAAGCTGAGGTCTGCATCCCTTTACATGCTATTTCCAAATGAAAAGTGGAATACCAACAATATTTCCTCATATGCTTTCATTTTGAGTATTGGGCTCAGATTCATTGGGAACATGTCATATATCCAACATTAGAAAAAAAAATAGCTTGAAGAAGTATCTTCTGGGGTTGTGAGATTTGAGAGTTTGTTGATCTTTCATTAATGATGAAAAGAAAGCAGAGGGGTAGTCAGAGAAGATGATACACAGAGTTACAAATGGAGAGCCTCGGGAGGAACATGAAGGGGTTACCTGTGAACGCCTGCTGCAGCATCTTGCCTTGGCTCTCCTTTCTGTCCTGATGGCTGTGGGTTCTGATCAGGGCCTAGGCACCATGTGGACTGCGGATGAGATTGCCCAGCTGTGTTACGAGCACTATGGAAGCAGGCTGCCCAAGCAAGGGAAGCCTGAGCCCAACCGTGAGTGGACGTTGCTCGCAGCCGTGGTGAAGATACAACCCACAGCTGACCAGGCCTGTGACCACTCTGACGGACCAGTGCAAGGTGAGACCCTTTCTCCATGAAACACTGTCTCTCCCAGGAAGAGACACAGGGCTAGACAGGGATGGTGGTGGTCGGGTATGATCCGAGATGCTGGGCACATTCTGCTGCTGCTGGCCAGGCGCTGCGGGACCTCTGGTGGCGGGAGATGGCCGTGCAGAAACCGCAGTCCTCAGCTGGGGCAGCCTGTGAGGGAGCCCTCTGGACGAATGTGCAGGGGGGTTGTTAAACTTGCCAGCCATTCAGATTCTAAGAACTCATTCATGATTTGCTTTTTTTCCCCCTCAGTGACAAAGGAAGTTGTCTCAATGGGAACAGGAACCAAATGCATAGGCCAGTCCAAAATGAGGAAGAGCGGTAAGGCTGGGTGGGATCTACACAGGGCCTGTTAGGGAGTTTTAGAAAACCAGTGGCCGTGTCACCTGTTTCTCTTCCCAGCAGAGCAAAGGGGCCTTATCACTAGGTAGCTGACTGTCGCCCAGTTGGAAGGACAGAACTCATTTAAAGAATGGAAAGAAGTTTCAGAAGCAAAGGCCACCAGGAACGTCTTTCTGAGTGGATTGAAAGTTGGCCATTTATTTTCATGCTCAAACCAAAAGTTCCCTGAGTTTAGCTTTCCATAGTACATCTGAAGCCCCAGAAAGCAATCGTGAATTAAATGGAGATTTTGGCACAAGAAAGAGTAAGAAAATCCCTTAGAGGTCTGGCATCTCCACTTTCTGGATGCCAGTTAACAGACTTCTCCTCCAGTTTGCTTCCCTCATCTCCTGGTTTGTCCGGGGATATGAGGACACTGTTCCAGGACTACTATTGATTGAATTCAACGGAATTGTTTCACCATGGGCACAAGTATGGCACCAGGGGACAAAAGATCTGGACCTCTGTCCTCCTGACTAAGATTTCCCTATAAGTCAGGAGTTCTCAGCTAGGGGAGATTTGCCCCGCACGAGACATTTGGCAATGTCTGGAGACATTTTTCGCTGTCAAAACTGGGAGAAGAGGAATATGCTAATGGTCTCTAGTGAATAGAGGCCAGGAATGCTGCCAGACATCCTGCAGTGCACACGACAGACACCCCCCCCACACACACACACACAAACACACACAGCTGAGGAAACCCTGCTATAAATGCTGCACCAGTAATGATTGTACTGCTTTCTGGCAAAGCCCTCCAGGAGTTATGTGGCCAGTCTGGGTGCTGGGGAAAGCTGCCATGTTCTGCTTTCAGGAGCCGGGGCCTCTCTAGGTTCCATATGTTTCACTAGTGTCCTGTCTTTGCCGCAGGTGACATCCTCAATGATAGCCATGCTGAGGTCATAGCCAGAAGGAGTTTCCAGAGGTAAAGCCACATCCCCAGATAGCTTGATCTAGCATGGGTGGGGGCCCCAGAATTTGCATTTCTAATAAGCCCCCAGGCAATACTAATTACGTCAGCCTCTGAACTGTACTTAAAATACAGTTGGTCTGGTCTAGACAGGGGTTCTCAGGCTTGAGTCTGCTTCAGAATCACCTGGAGGGTTTGTTAAAACCCAGATAGCTGGGCCCATCCCTACGGGTCCTGATTCAGCAGAAGCAGGTGGAGCCCGAAAAGTTGCATTTCCATTTGTTTTGATGTTTGTTTGCCGTCTCGGGTCTTAGCTGTGGCCCATGGCATCTGTGTTGTGTCATGCAGGATCTTTCCATGTGGGGCGTGGACTCCAGCTGCAGCACGTAGTTGCGCCCTGGGGGCTTAGTTGCTCCACAGCACATGTGGTCTTAGTTCCCTGACCAGGGATCAAACCCTAGTCCCCTGCATGGTAAGGCAAACTCTTAACCACTGGATCACCAGGGAAGTCCCAAAAGGTGCATTTCTAATAAATTCCAGCTGGTGCTGCTGGTTCATGGACCCCATTTTGAGAATCACTAGATCCTTCTCGTAATTCCAGGTCACTATCTGTTTCATTGGTCTCCAGTATCTCTTTCCTTCTTAGTAATCACCCAACCAGAGTCTCTCCCTTGACCGCAGACATGGGTTGTTCGCTCTGGTAACGCCCCCCACCCCGCGTCCCATTAGGTACCTGCTCCATCAGCTCCACTTGGCAGCTGCCCTGAAGGAGGATAGCATCTTTCTCCCAGGATCTCAGAGAGGACTGTGGAAACTCAGACCAGACCTCTTGTTTGTGTTTTTCTCCAGCCATACACCCTGTAAGTATATTCAAATCTCTGGATTCATGTCACATTCATCTTTACTTCCTTATTGGTGTCTTATCCATGAGTATGTTTCTCAAAAAAAAAACTCTAGCGAACATGTAGTTACAGCCAGTGACAGTGCCTTTTTGTGAACAGGCCAGTGTGCCTAATCACTTCGCTACCAAGGAAAGTGGAGGGCACATCACTCACACTGTTATTCAGTTCTCAGTTCCCGATCAGGATCAGGAAACTTAAAAGTCTAAAGCCCTGAGTTCTGTGGTGATTTATCCTGACACTCATTCATTCATTAAACACATCAGTTTCGTTTAGTTGCTCTGTCATGTCCAACCCTTTGTGACACCATGAACTGCAGCATGCCAGGCTTGCCTGTCCATCACCAACTCCCAGAGTTTACTCAGACTCATGTCCATCAAGTCGGTGATGCCATCCAACCGTCTTATCTTCTGTTGTCCCCTTCTCCTGCCTTCAATCTTTTCTAGCATCAGGGTCTTTTCAGATGAGTTAGTTCTTCGCATTAGGTGGCCAAAGTATTGGAGCTTCAGCATCAGTCCTTCCAATGAATATTTAGGACTGATTTCCCTTAGGAGTGACTGGTTGGATCTTCTTGCAGTCCAATGGACTCTCAAAAGTCTTCTCCAACAACACAGTTCAAAAGCATCAGTTCTCTGGCACTCAGCTTTCTTTATAGTCCAACTCTCACATCCATACATGACTACTGGAAAAACCATGGCTATTACTTGATGGACCTTTGTTAGCAAAGTAATGTCTCTGCTTTTTAATATGCTGTCTAGGTTGGTCATAACTTTTCTCTCAAGGGACAAGCGTCTTTTAATTTCATGGCTGCAGTCACCATCTGCAGTGATTCTGGAGCCCAAAAAAATAGTCTCTCACTGTTTCCATTGTTTCCCTGTCTATTTGCCATGAAGTGATGGGACCCGATGCCATGATCTTAGTTTTCTGAATGTTGAGTTTTAAGCCAGTTTTTTCACTCTCCTGCTTCACTTTGATCAAGAAGCTCTTTAGTTCTTCTTCACTTTCTGCCATAAGGATGATATCATCTGCATATCTGAGGTTATTGATATTTTCTCCCAGCAATCTTGATTCCAGCTTGTGCTTCCTCCAGCCAGGCATTTTGCGTGATGTACTCTGCATATAAGTTAAATAAGCAGAGTGACAGTATACAGCCTTGTCGTACTCCTTTCCCCATTTGGAACCAGTCTGTTGTTCCATGTCCAGTTCTAACTGTTGCTTCCTGACCTGCATACAGGTTTCTTAAGAGGCAGGTCAGGTGGTCTGGTATTCCTGTCTCTTGAAGTATTTTCCACAGTTTATTGTGATCCACACAGTCAAAGGCTTTGGCGTAGTCAATAAAGCTGAAGTAGATGTATTTCTGGAATTCTCTTGCTTTTTCAGTGATCCAACAGATGTTGGCAATTTGATCTCTGGTTCCTCTGCCTTTTCTAAATCCAGCTTGAACATCTGGAAATTCATGGTTCACATAATGTTGAAGCCTGGCTTGGAGAATTTTGAACATTACTTTGCTAAGGAGTGAGATGAGTTCAATTGTGCAGTAGTTGAACATTCTTTGGCATTGCCTTTCTTTGGGATTGGAATGAAAACTGCCCTTTTCTTTTTTTTTTTTTAATTTTACTTTACAATACTGTATTGGTTTCGCCATACATCAACATGAATCCACCACGGGTGTACATGAGTTCCCAATCCTGAACCCACCTCCCTCCCCATAACATCTCTCTGGGTCATCCCAGGGCACCAGCCCCAAGCATCCTGTATCCTGCATCGAACCTAGACTGGTGATTCGTTTCTTACATGATATTATACATGTTTCAATGCCATTCTCCCAAATCATCCCACCCTCTCCCTCTCCCACAGAGTCCAAAAGTCTGTCCTATACATCTGTGTCTCTTTTGCTATCTCACATACAGGGTTATCGTTACCATCTTTCTAAATTCCATATATATGTGTGTTAGTATACTGTATTGGTGTTTTTCTTTCTGGCTTACTTCACTCTGTATAATCGGCTCTAGTTTTATCCACCTCATTAGAACTGATTCAAATGTATTCTTTTTAATAGCTGAGGAATACTCCATTGTATATATGTACCACAGCTTTCTTATCCATTCATCTGCTGATGGACATCTAGGTTGCTTCCATGTCCTGGCTATTATAAACAGTGCTGTGATGAACTTTGGGATACACGTGTCTCTTTCAATTCTGGTTTCCTCAGTGTGTATGCCCAGCAGTGGGATTGCTGGGTCATAAGGCAGTTCTATTTGCAGTTTTTTTAAGGAATCTCCACACTGTTCTCCATAGTGGCTGTACTAGTTTGCATTCCCAACAGTGTAAGAGGGCTCCCTTTTCTCCACACCCTCTCCAGCATTGAAAACTGACCTTTTCCAGTCCTGTGGCCACTGCTGAGTTTTCCAGATTTGCTGGCATATTGAGTGCAGCACTTTAACAGCATCATCTTTTAGGATTTGAAATAGCTCAACTGGAATTTCTTCACCTCCACTAGCTTCGTTCATAGTGATGCTTTCCTAAGGCCCACTTGACTTCACATTCCACGATATCTGACTCTAGGTGAGTGATCACACCATCATGGTTATCTGGGTCATGAAGATCTTTTTTGTATAGTTCTTCTGTGTATTCTTGCCACCTCTTCATTAAACACATATTTTCTACTGTTTGTCAGGAAAGTGTGAAATATGGTTATATAGCAGTGAATAAGACTAGTCCCTCGTTTACCCTTTAATTTTTCAGGAGATATAGACAGTCATGGTGAGTTAAGGTAGATTTTGATAAATTTAGGGGGATGTTCAGGTGCTGTAGTTGCATTAGGCAGGAAAATCAAACCTGGCCAAGGGGGTCACTTCTATCCTTTGTTTTTCTGTCTAGAAAACTGAAAATAATTTCTACCCTTGTAGACAACTCAGGAATGATAGTAAAATTTTCTCACCCTAAAACATTTTGAAATAAGGAAATAAGATTGTCCCATGGGTATATTACACAAATCAGTCTTTAGAGATAATAACTAAAGATCATAATTCAAATAAAAACTATAACTTTATGAGAGAACAGAAAAATGACATACAGAGAAAGGCAGGGCTCATCCATACTCTGTTTTAGCAATGTCTTTGGACCAAGGCACCCAAGGACCAAAGGATGTTTCTTAACTCAGCGTTTCTCAAACTGTGATATATATATAATATGCACCCCAAGAACCTGTTAAACTGAACATTCAAATACAGCAACTCTGGAGTGGATCGCGAGGCCTGCATTTCTAACCAGCTCCCTGGTGATGCCAGAAGTCTTGGCCTGTGGATCCCGCTTTGACCAGCCAGGGCCTGGTTGATCCCAGTAGCAAGTGTAGAATTCTTGTGGAGAGAGATGTCTGGGGAGTACAGCTAGCCTGAGCACCTAATCAAACTACGAAAATCAGTGGTCCACAGGCTGCTACTGCTCTGTGAGAGAGCGCTGCTCCGTGGCCACATGAGGAAACTCAGGACTGTTCAGTGAGTTGTTCAAAAAGCTATTTTCTTTCCATTTTAAGCTTATGAGATCTTTATGTATTTTTAAATTAATGATAAATAAGCTTTTTAAAGATCTTACTTGATGGAATATAAAATTGACAACACTCTATTGATCTTAAAATCTTTGAGGATTTTACAGGTCTGTGAAATCAAAACCTGGAATTGCTGATGTAACTCTCTGGGTCATGGGCCGTCTTTTACAGTGAGATGTCCCCACTGGGGGAAGAGAGAACACTAGAGAATGTAATGGTCTGGCTCACTTGACATTTATTCCTCATTACTAACTGTTAAGTTGGTGCCTGGGTTGGCTACTTCAGACTTGTGCATTTGAGTTGTGTTAGCATGAGTCAGACTCCCGAGTTCAGACATCGGTCAGGATCAACTCTCTGAGCCTTCAGAGTGGGAGGTGGGCCCTGGGGAATTCTTCAAAGTCACTGTCACCTTGTGAGGTCTCTGGAAGCTTGCTGGCCAGCCTCTCTGGCAACACTCCCATTTCTGCATCTCTTGCCTCTCCCGCTCTAGGTTGTATAGACCACAGATGTATTATTTACACACTTTAGAAAAGCAGTACACATTAGGTTAGTGTTTGAAGAATCTCCCTTCTCTTGGGAAAGCTATGCTTTTTACTGACCTCTGGTTTCCTTTAGTTCAATGTAAACACAGAGTAAGTCAGAAATCTCTAAACCAGCACAGGGAAATACCAGTTATGCAAGTCTTTACTGGGAGGATATGCAAGATGGGGAAATTATAAGCATTATTTGCCAAACTTATTTAACCATGAAATCAACCCTCCACTTTTATTTTCCAAGGCATCTTGGGGATAACACTCCACCAAATGCACTTGGGAAACCGTGCTCGTTCTAAACCAGGGGTTCCCAACTCAGGAAGATTTTGATCCCCAAGGGACATTTGGCAGCGTCTGTAGACATTTTGGTGGTCAGACTCAGGGATGCTATCAGTATTTAGGAGGTAGAAACCAGAGAGACTGCTAAACATCCTGTAATATATAGAACAAGCCCCCATGGCAAAGAATTATCTGGCCCCAAATGTCCATGTGGAGGCTGAGAAAGCTTGGTCTAATCTAGTGTTTCCAAAACGTCCTGGGATCTTTGTTAAATGGTTCAGTTTTTTAAAAACTCCTTCCCTGAGAGATTCTAGCTCACTGGGTCTAAGATAGGGTCATGAGTGAGAACCCCAGAGAGTTGTTATTAGGGAAGTTTGATCATCTCACGTCAGCTGGGAGAAGAGTATTAAGCTTCATTTAGAGCAGTCGTTCTCAAACTCGAGGTTGTATCAAAATCACATGGAGAGCTTATTAAAACAGACTGCTAGGTACCACCTCAAGAGTTTCTGATTCAGCAGGTCTACCATGGGTCCCAAGATTTGGCATTTCTAACAAGTTTGCAAGGGATGCTCATGCAGCTGGTCTGGGGGCCTCACTTTGGGAACAGCTGGTTTAAGGGCTTTCTTCTCCTGCAGGTGGGGATGCCTCCATCATTCCAAAGCTTGAGTTTGAAGATCAGCCTTGCTGTCCTGTCAGTAGAGATTGGGCCAGTAACCCATCAGTAGAAACTAGTGATAACCTAGAAGCTCCTGAAGATAAAAGGAAATGTGAAGACCCAGAAAGTCCTGTGACTAAAAAAATGAGGCTGGAGCCCAGGACTCCTGCTGGTACAGCTCACCATCAGAATTTTGGCAGTCAGGAAAGGGGCCCAAGTCCACCAAATGTCAGTAGCTCTAATCTCATGGCAGAGGAACTGGCCAGTGTCACTGGAATGACCCCTAGTGGTGCCCAAGTGGTGGACGTTTATAGAACTGGAGCCAAGTGTGTGCCTGGAGAAGCTGGAGACTCAGGGAAGCCTGGTGCTGCGTATCACCGGGTGGGGCTGCTCCGAGTGAAGCCAGGCCGGGGGGACAGGACTTGCTCCATGTCCTGCAGCGACAAGCTGGCACGGTGGAACATCCTCGGATGCCAGGGGGCACTGCTGATGCACTTCCTAGAAGAACCCATCTACCTGTCGGCTGTGGTCATTGGAAAGTGCCCCTACAGCCAGGAGGCCATGCAGAGAGCACTGATCGGGAGGTGAGAGGGCAGGGGGGCCATCTTGCCAAGAAACGGTCTAGGGCTATGTCCACGGGGCCTTGAACGCGGGTACAGACGTAGAAAAAGTTAGGGTTTGTCCTAAGGGAGTGACTAAGAAACCGCTCAAACGTTCGTTTTGTGTACACTAATTAAGAAAAGAAAAGAAAAGGAAACCACAGAAGTGGCTAGCTATAGAAGACTGTGATTGTTTTTTACAACTAATACTGATGAGAATTAAACATGGAGAAATGCTCATAATGTTTAAAGAGCAATTTAGAAGGTTAGATGAGTTCATTTCAGTCTTAAAGTATATTATGTCCATAGGAAAAAAATTTATAGAAAGATATATACCAAGGTATTAATATGATTACCTCTGAGTTGTGGTATTTTTTTTTCTTCTTTATGATTATTTTTTTTTTTTTTTTTTTTTTTGCAGTGCACATAGTTTGCTATTGTTACATTTAAGAACACTCAAACATTAGTGTTAATTTTTGAAAAGAAAAAAGATGAAGGATGACCACCCAAGTGTGATCTCCCTAAAGAAGGGCGGCCACGCCTGATTCCTGCCGTAGTACCGAGGGCAGAATACGGCCAGGGCCCGGGGAAACCTGGGCTGTCTTGTCAAATGCACTCTCCTAAAGCCAGCTCTTGGGAGCAGTGCCAGGATATGACCCGCTCCCAGGTACATACCCAAAAGGAATGAGGACATGCGTCTACATAAAGGCTGTGCATGAGTGTTCAGGGCAACGTTAGTCATAATACCCTAAAAGTGAAACGACCCAAATGTCCATCAGCTGCTCAACAGATCAGTCAAAGATGGTAGCTCCCTATAGTGGAATGTTAGTCAGCCTCAAAAAGGGATGGAGTCTGATCCATGTCACAGCAGGGATGAACCTTGAAAACCTTAGGCCAAGTGGAAGAAGCCACACGTATGATTTCATGGACTGAAATGTCCGAAGCAGGCAAATCCAGAGAAGGTAGATTGGTGGGTGCCAGGGGCTGGAGGAGACAGGGAGTTACTGCTGTTAGGGAGTGACTGGGATTTCTCTCGGGCTGATGGAAATGTTAGATTTTGGCGCTTGCTGCACAACTCTGTGACTAAAAGCACTGAATTATAACTTGAAATGGGTGAGTTTTATGGTATATAAACTTATACCAGTAAAGATGCTAAGGGAGAAAAAAGGCAATCCTAGGCATGGTGCCCAAGGCTTTTTCTCTGTTTTCCATGTTTTCTTGATTCTGAGACTATAAGTTGCTGTCTACTCAGTTCTAGACCCGCTTCATGTTGGCATCTACTTTGTGTGAAATAGAAAAAAATGAAGTTTTATATTACAAAATAATTACGGTTTCTTAGGAAGCTAATGCCAACAGGTTAACATTTCTGCTTAACGTCTTCAAATCTTTCAAACCCATTAAAGGAGTAGAGTTTGGTGTTGCTGAAGCCCCTGAGGGACGGTGGTAAGTGCATAGCTTCACTTCAGAGTGACGGAAGTGGTTTTCCCTCACTCGTAAGGCTCAGAGGATCTAGGTTCCGTTCTGTCAGTACCTCCTATACCATCCCCATAAATAAACAAAACGCACACACCTTCTAAAGCTTTTGCCTCTTGCTGAGACGCGGGTGGTGATGTGGTGCTCAGCCCTAGATATTCTCTCTGTCGAGGAGTGAGCCAAATTTCATGCATTTTCCCTCACATTTAGGTGTCAGAACGTCTCAGCTCTGCCAGAAGGCTTTGGAGTTCAAGAAGTGAAAATACAGCAGTCAGATTTACTGTTTGGACAGAGCCGCTGTGCAGTGCAGATGAGAAAGGCTGACAGCCCAGGCCGACTTGTTCCTTGTGGGGCAGGTGAGGGGTCTAGGTTCCACTTGCTCTGGAGTCACCTGTCCCGAGGCTGTGGAGTGGCCTGGGAGACACTCCATCCTCCCAGCCTGGGGTAGCACTTTCCCACACAAGTTGTCAGTAACATGGGCTCAGGAGACACCCACAGTGGGTCAGGATCATGCAGTGTGACCCTGGGCAACTTGTTCTCTCTTAGCCTCAGTTTCTTCATCTTCAGATAAGAATTTGTCATTTATTTGTCAGGGTTGTTATGAGGAATAAATGAGAGATTTTTTTCATGCATTTGCTGCATGTCCAGCATATAATAAGTGTTTTAACGATTGTTAGCCCTGAAGGTGGTGATGATGAAGAATCATGAGCTACTTTATACTCTTGTACTCTGGAGGGGAGGTGTCAGAGTGACAGCCACTGTCTCTAACATCATATCCAACTGTCATGGGTCTGCAGTGGTAGGGAAATATTCTTACTAAAATACCTCTGACATTTACGGAAAACTAAACACCTTTAACCCCAGAATCTTACCTTTTCCTAGCCATCAGCTGGAGTGCAGTGCCTGAGCAGCCCCTGGATGTCACCGCCAATGGCTTTCCCCAGGGGACAACGAAGAAAGGAATCGGACGCCTTCAGGCCAGGTACAGAACACTGGGGCAGGCGGTGGTGGCAGTGTGTTCACACCTCACCACCCTCCGATTCCAGAACATTTCCATCCCCACAGAAAGAGCCCCCACACCCATGAGCAGTCCCTCCCCTCCAGTTCTCTCGCCCTTGGCGCCCACAGGTCTACTTTCTGTTTTTATGGATTTACCTGTTCTAGACTTTTCTCTGCACGAAATCATACAGTATGTGGCTTCTTTCGCTTAACATGAGGTTTTCAAGCTTCATCCATGTTGTATCATGTGTCACTCCTTCATTCCTTTATTCCATCATATGGATATTCCAGTTTGGAGGGGGGCGCTGGTGTTTTTAATTTTTAGTTTTTGGCTGCACAACCTGTAAGACCTCAGTTCCCTGACTGGGGCTCAAACCCTTGCCCCTGTAATGGAAATGCAGAGTCCCAGCCGCCAGGCCACCAGGAAATTCCCCGGGTATACCAGGTTTTTAATCTGGTCCATTGATGGTTATTTTACTTTGGGGGTATATGAATAATAATTCTGCTCTGAACATTCAGAATGCAAGCTTTTGGGTGGACGTTTGTTTTCAATTGTCTTGCGTATACTTGGAGTGGGATTGCTGGGTCATGGGATAACTTTCTGTTTAACTTTTGAGGAACTGCCAGACTGTTTTACATAATAGCCGCAACATTTTAGACTTCATCAGCAGTATATGAGAATTTCATTTATCCCACATCCATTCCAACACTTGTTTTTATCTGTCTTTTATTGTAACCATTGAATATGAAGTTCTGTTTCATTGTGGATTTGATTTGCATTTCTCTAGTAACTAATGATGTTGAGCATCTTTTCCTGTATAGCCAATTGTATATCTTCTTTAAAGAAATATCTATTCAGATCTTTTGCCCACTTTTAAAATCCGTTTGTCTTTTTATTGTTGATTTGCAAGATTTCCTTGTATATTCTGGGTATGAACCCTTTATCAGATATATATTTCAAATATTTTCTCTAGTTCTGTGGATTGTCTTTCGTTTTTTTAAAGTGTTCTTTAAAGCAGAAAACTTTTTTATTTTGAGGAAGTCCATCTTATCTATTTTTTTATTTCATGGTTTGCTTTTAGTGTCATACGTAAAAATTTGTAGTCTCAGCCAAGCTCACAAACGTTTACCTAGGATTGTCTTCTCATAGTTTTAGCTTTCATGTTTAGGACTTCAATCTATTTTGATTTAGTTTTTATAAGGTATGAGGTAGGATCCCTTATTCTTATTCTTTTGTATGTGGGTGTCCTTGTCCCCGCATCATTTCTTGGAAAGGCTGTTCTTTCCTCTTGTTGATCAGTTGCTCAGTCGTGTCTGACTCTTTGCAACCCATGGACTGCAGCACACCTGGCTTCCCTGTCCTTCATCATCTCCCGGAGCTTGCTCAGAGTCGTGTCCATCAAGTCAGTGATGCCATCCAACCATCTCATCCTCTGTCATCCCCTTCTCCTCCTGCCTTCTATCTTTCCCAGCACCAGGGTCGTTTCCAGTGAATCAGCTTTTCCCATCAGGTGGCCAAAGTATTGGAGCTTCAGCTTCAGTAGCAGTCCTTCCAATGAATATTCAGGGTTGATTTTTTTTTAGGATTGACTGGTTGGATCTCCATGCAGTCCAGGGGACTCTTAGGAGTCGTCTCTAACACCACAGTTTGAAAGCATCAATTCTTCAGCCTTCTTTGCCCTGGAAAATTTTGAAAAGAACACTTTCTTGGGTCTTACCACAAGAAATTCTGGTTTAGTAGAACAAGGCTGGAACCCAAGAATCATTTATGAAGCTTCACAGTAATTAGACTGGCAAGAAGAGTGCCATAAATAGAAGACTTTGCATCTTCAAACTGACTTTTATTGAAATGTGGAGCATGTGATCTGCTGGACATGAGACTTGGGTACCATGCCTGTGTGTTTGGAGGTTCATGTATCTGCCTGATTGCTTCTTCTTTTGTTAAATGTTCATCTTGGCCACTCTGCCTTTCACTCCCAGTGAAGCACAGGGGCTGCAGTGACCCAAGGGTGGACGGGGCTCTGGGCTAGCAGCCTCTGCATCAGGGTCTTCCCGTCCATCTGGACCGAGCTGCTGCTGAGTGACTGTTGCCAGACTCCCACAGCTTAAAAGTTCTTTTCACTTTATGTGGCTCTTCCGTGTCTCTGTTATGGCCCCTTATAAAGAGTTGTATTGTAATGAAAGTTCACAGGTGGATTTGTTTCTTTTCTTTTTGACATGCTTATTTGTCTCCCTCAACGGAAACAATAATAACAACTTACATCCTTTCAGACTTTAAAAAAAAAGTATTTTTCTTCACAAACACTAACAAGGGTTCAGACTCCTATTCAGGAGATCTGGCCTGTCTCTTAGTGGCCTAAGCTATTGAATCGAGTAGTATTTACAAAATTTTTGTTGTTGTTTTGTTTTTAGGGATAGAGATTTTTTTGCAGTTTTTCTCAAGGACCTCCCAGCTTCAGGCCAAGGTCTGCACCTCTCGGGATCAGCCCTTAACCACAGACCAGGATGTGTGAGCAGAGCAGGTCAGGAGGCACAGGGAGCACACATCCTGCTGAGTTCCGCCTTTGCAGGCGGTGACAGACTAGCCACACGCCATGCTGGCCCCACCCACCTGCCTGTGGCTTCAGTTTGTTGCTTTGCTGAGGTCTAAATGCTCTTCACTATGAACCCATACCATCTTTTACCTTAAAAACTCACCTTACCACTGCTTTCTGGCTCAAAATTACCATCTTTTCTCCAGATTCCTAAAGTGCTGTTTTCCAGCTTGTCCCAATATGTCAGTGTTTTCTGTGTGATTGGGAGTGCCCCTGTTCTCACCCTGGCTCTGTCTCCAGTTACCCAGGTGTCTTTGGACAAGTCCATTAGCCCTCTGGGCCTCAGTTCAGTTCAGTCGCTCAGTCTTGTCCGACCCTTTGTGACCCCATGGACTTCAGCACGCCAAGCTTTTCTGTCCTTCACCAACTCCTGGAGCTTGCTCAAACTCTTGTCCATCAAGTCAGTGACACCATCCAACCATCTCATCCTCTGTCATCCCCTACTCCTGGATTCAGTCTTTCTCAGCATCAGGGTCTTTTCCAATGAGTCAGTTCTTCTCATCAGGTGGCCAAAGTATTGGAGTTTCAGCTTCAGTATCTGTCCTTCCAGTGAATATTCAGGACTGATCTCCTTTAGGATGGACTGGTTGGATCTCCTTGCAGTCCAAGGGGCTCTCCAGAGCCTTCTCCAACACCATAGTTCAAAAGCATCAATTCTTCGGCTCTCAGCTCTCTTTATGGTCCAACTCTGACATCCATACATGACTACTGGAAAAACCATAGCCTTGACTAGACGGACCTTTGTTGGCAAAGTAATGTCTCAGTGTGTTCATATCTGTATGAACCTCGGTGTGTTCATATCTATAAGACAGATATGGCCTCATAAGACTGAGGCCTCAGAGTTAGGGCCTCAGTATGTTCGTATCTCTGAGAGGAGGATACTGGAGAAGGCAATCTGAGGCTTCTGTAGTATTGTGGATGTCTCTCCATTTAGAAGGCAGACTTCATACAGAAGGAAGTTCATGATGGAAAGAGCAGAAGCTCTGCAGTTCAAGAGACTGGTGTTTAATTCCAGGCTCCTTTCCCCCAGTAATTGAGCGAATTGCTTTACCTCTCTGAGCCCCAGGTTCCCCAACAATAAAACAAGGGTAACTCCGAGTATCTATCACCCAGGAACGTGAAAACTGAGAGAGAGTGCCTCTAACATGGTGCAGGGCTTTCAGTAGACATCTTGTTAAGATAGATGCCCCCTTCAGTCATCAAATGAAGCTGCATGTTACATTTGAAAGAATCAGTTGCTTTAATTCTAAAGACTGACCACTGCAGGGGAG
The DNA here is from genome assembly GCA_006410935.1 of Redunca redunca. Classification (NCBI taxonomy): domain Eukaryota; kingdom Metazoa; phylum Chordata; class Mammalia; order Artiodactyla; family Bovidae; genus Redunca; species Redunca redunca. The sequence goes on along the minus strand of SJYQ01092557.1, from coordinate 145,790 downwards.
AGAGGGTTTCCTCACTTTTCATTCCTGAGTGCCCTCCTGGGACCTCCATGTTTTAGAACGATCTGGAATACAAACTCAAGACTGGGATGTTAGAAGCATTTAAAATTCTAGTGCAATACTCAAAGGTAATATTTTTGTACCTTTTTAAAATTAATTTTTATTGTAGTACAGTTGTTTTACAATGTTGCATTCATTTCTGCTGTATAGCAGTGAATCAGTTACAGATATGCAAGTATTCCCTCTCTTTTAGACTTCCTTCCCGTTTAGGTCGCCACAGAGCACTGAGGAGAGGTCCCCTCGCTGGACAGCAGGTTCTCATCAGGTTATACATTTGTTGTTGTTTAGCTGCTAAGTCATGTCTGACTCTTTTGTGACCCCATGGACTGTAGCCCAGCAGGCTCCTCTGTCCTTGGGATTTCCCAGGCAAGAATGCTGGAGTGGGTTGGCATTTCCTTCTCCAGTTTTATACATAGTAGTGTATATACATCAGTCCCAGTCTCCCAGTTGATTCCACGCCTCCCTTCCCCCTCTTGGTATCCATAAGTTTGTTTTCTCTATATCTGTGTCTTTATTTCTGGTTTGCAGATAAACTCATCTGTACCATTCTTCTAGATTCCATATATAAGCAGTATTATACAATATTTGTTTTTCTCTCTCTGACTTAACTTCACTCTGTGTGACAGTTTCTTAGTCTACCATGTCTCTGCAGATAGCACCATTTCGTTCCTTTTTATGTCTGAGTAATACTCCTTTATATATATGTACCACATCTTTACCCATTCCTCTGCTGATGAGCATTTGGAGTGCTTCCACATCCTGGCTGTTGTAAATAGTGCTGCAGTGAGCACTGGGGTGTGTGTGTCTTTTTGAGTTATGGTTTTCTCTGGCTATATGCCCAGGAGTACGGTTGCTAGATCATATGGTAGTCCTGCTTTCAGTTTTTTGAGAAACCTCTAAACTGTTCTCCATAGTGGCTATATCAGTTTACATCCCACCAACAGTATAGGAGGGCTCCCTTTTTTCCACATCCTCTCTAGCATTTATTGCTTGTAGATTTTTTGATGATGGCCATTCTGATGGGTGGGAGGTGACACCTCATTGTAATTTTGATTTGCATCTCTCTAGTAATTACTGATGTTGAGCAATTTTTTCATTTGTTTGTTGGCTATCTCTATGATGGCCAACAAACACTTGAAAAGGTAGTATTTGAGTCTTTGTGTTTATTGCAAACAAGGAGATAATAACAGGAATCAGATAAAGGACCCTCATTTTCCAGAAGCTTAATTTTACTGTTTGCCCCAAAGTGGCAAATCCTTTTAAATTCTCTTTGCTCTGAAGAGGCATATCCTCTTTCCATCCCACATGAGCTACCACAGCATCCTGGAGAGATCGTTACATGGCTCATTGGATTATAAAAGAGAAGGATAAGAGAGTAAACAAAGTGTGTCTAAGTGTGTTAGAATAAAGATAGGCCTACGTTGAATGTGAATGTGTGATCTTCAAAAAAAAATTATGTATATATGTATAGCTTTCCTAGCTCTTTGATGCACCAATCAGCAACATTAACCACCTCACCAGGGAGACGTTAACATCTAAGAAAGTAATCCTCACTGCTAAAAGGAACTAGGGTTTACTGGAACATAGTATCTAGCAGTCACCAAGATGGTTTTGCTCCACAGATGACATTAATGGTTATTGTTGGGTGAGTCTCTTTGACAGAGAAGTTATTAGTGCAGTCACTTTGTTCTGTTGTTGAACCAGTCTTGAGAAAGGTCTTATTTCTCTGGAGGGAGATCTTTTCCAGCAAAGGAGAGATTCCCAATTTATCTTTATAGATATAACACCTAAACATTACTCATGAGGTGACTTAGACCAAAAGCACTCGTAAGAGAAAGTACCATTCGGTACCCCAGAAGGAAGAATGTTGAAAACATTTGCAGATCTGTTCTCAAAAAGCTGCTAAGCTCTCTATCACTGATGGCTTCTCACGGTGATGCTAGAGGCCTTGACGTTTCACCACAGTGTTGGTGGTAAACAGAATCCAGCTGACCCCTTCCTGGGAGGTTTAAGTGATGTGTTTCTTTAATGAACCTTGAGTGGATCCCTTCTCCAGACTACAGAGCATGGCATGGTTAATTGCTGAGGCTTCTTGTCCTTGTGAATGAAATTCCTTGACATATTTCATTAATGTTCTGTAATTATATAGCCAGATGTTCTTTCATAGTTGTACGTCAGCAGCCACTGGGCTTTAGCAAAAATCTCATGGGCTCTATCAGTATTTCAAAGGGAAACATGAGCATCTGGGGCAAGATATTAGCTTATTTTTTGTATTCCTCTTTTGCTGATTCTGGGTGATGTGGGCAGTGGAAATGTTGGCTCTGTAAGACTCTCTAGACTTCCTGAAAATATGTGGTCCTGTCACCAAAAACGGTTGCAGACTCTTAAATCTGGAAATGAAGTCTTTGATTCTAGGTAAAAGTGAGCATATCAACTTATCTACCTGAAAGCATACATGCAATAAAGCATAAATAATGTTAGTTTTTAACTGGGTAAAACCAACCATGATACAGTACTAAATATCTAAAAATTTCTAAATCTTCCCCTTTTTGAGGGTCACGAACTTCTGGCTTTACTCTTAATATGTTTCTGTTAGCTATATAAACTTCATTCTCTCTCTTTTTATGTTTAGGCCTGGAGAGCACAGGGAGCTGCCAGAGACAGCCTCATTTCTTTGTCCTGTATGAGATTTTTCCAGGACCATCACTTCGCTGCTAGAATCATTCCTCTCTAAAAGTGCCCTGGTTCTGTTACAGGAGAATAACGTTAGCACCTGAAATCCATGTTTGAAGCATCCATGTTTAATTGTTTCTTACAAGTCTTTTAAGTGTTAGGTTGATCTAGCTAGTTGGTATGCCAGTGAACGAACTAGGCAAAGTATTATGGGAAGCTGTGAGGCTTGGCTAAAAGTAATTTATTAATTGTCTGATCAGTCAGTATGAATTAGTCAGCATTATTCACACTTAGACTACTGGATGTATAAAAGATTTAACATTACAGTTGCCTTTGGTGACCACCCTTTGGATATATTTTCACTAATATTGAACAGATTATTTTGTTCTTGAGTAATAATTTTCAGTTATACTGCAATCATGTACACACTTGCCCTGTATTTTAATTCTGTAATTTAAGTTCAGTTTCAGGGAATTGGTATTTCAATCTGACAGTTCTTAATGGCAGCTTTAGCTCCAGCTCTTTATTAGCTCTACCAGCCCACTTTATTGAGTGGAAAAAATATGAGCACTTTGAGCTACAGGAATTTCACTTATCTGACATCTTTCTGGTACACCCGCCATGACCCAATACATGGTTATATATAAAAGGCTCTCATGCAATACAAGCTCCCTGTCAGAGAAACTCATTTTATTTTCTTTATAGAAAAAGAAACTTATAGTAATTTTATTGAAATCTATGTTTTAAGTGAATACATATCAAACTTAGAATATTTTATGGGTATATGTATGTATGTCTCTTTCTGGGCATTCTGTTCTATTCCATTGGTCTGTTTTTCCCTACACCAAAACCATACTCTTAATTACCAGATATCTGTTAGGGGAAAAGTCTCCTTGCTTTGCCTTTCAAGAGTGTCTCGGCTTTTCTTAGACTTTAAATCTAAAGATCAATTTGGGGAGATTTGACATCTTTCATTGTTAAGTCTTCAAACCAGGAATATGGTGTTTATCTCTCTATATAATGCTGGTGGCAAATTGGCAGTTGTGCCCCAAATCTAAAATAGTTTTGAAAGTTCACTTATTTAGGTCTTCATATATATATATTTCAGTAAAGTTTTATGATTTTCACATCTTTTATTAGATTTATTTCTTGATGTTGTATTCGTTTTATGTTGCTGTATAACAAATAACACCCTTACCCCATGGCAGGGTGGGGGAGAACACCTTAGTGGCTGAAAACAACAATTAACATCATTTTACAGTCTCTGTGGTTCAGGAATTTGGGAGGCGCTTAGCTGGATAATTCTGACTCGGGGGCTCATGAGGCTGCCCTCTTAGGTCAGCCAGCATTGCAGGCATTGGAAGCTTGACTGGGGCTGGAGGATCCAGTTTCCAGTAGCCCTCTCATGTGACTGCCAGGTCAGAGCTGGCTGGCTGTTGGCAGGAGGCCTCCGTTCCTCTCAACCTGGGTCTCTCCATGATGCTACAGAGATTCATCTTTACAGTGTGATGGCTGGTCCCCCCAGCTGAGAGGATGCATCCCAAGAGAGCAGGGCAGAAGCCACAGAGTCTTTTATGAGTAGCCTCAGAAGTCACACTCCAACCCAATCTTCTAATGGTTATTGGTGTCAGCCCTGTTCTGCGTGGGGTGGCATTGCATAAGGGCTTGAATGCCAGGAGGCAAGAATCACCATTCAGAGATTGCTACCACTGATGCTATTTAAGTCATTTCCTTTATTTCATTTTCTGGTCATTGCTACTGCAATCAATTTCTATTTTGTTTATTTCTCTCTTACAATAAATGTATCCAGCAACATTGCTAACTCTTACTATTCTAATGTATGTATGAATTCTTTTAAAATTTTTAAATGTAGACTATCTTTTGCAAATAGTATTTCCTTTCCAAGTAGCCACTCCTTTCCTTTTATTTTTTTTCTCACTTACTGTGCTAACCAGAAGTGACAATATCACAATCATCTCTGAATAATGTCTTCAGTTTTTGCTTTTCAATCTTTATTCTTTTTATTTCTTGTCTTACTAGCCAGACCTTCTGTATAACGTTGGATAAAAGCAGTGATAGCAAGTATCCCTCTATCATTCTTGATTTTAAGAACATGTATCAACTGTAGGATTTTTATAGATACCTTTATGAATTTAAATACTATCTTTCCTAGTCCTAGTTTGCTAAAAGGTTTTATATTGCTCAATGGATGTTGAATTATAACAAATGCATTTTCTGTACATATTTTCCTCATAGTACTTTTCTCCTTTGGTCTGTTAATGAGATCCATTAGTTTTTTGGTTGTGGTTTTTGGGTTTTTTTGTTTCTTCATGTTAAAGCAGCCTACTTCCCTAGAGGTCCAGTGATTAGGACTCTGGCTTCCCTTGTGGCTCAGCTGGTAAAGAATCCGCCTGCAATGCGGGAGACCTGGGTTCACTCCCTGGATTGGGAAGATCCCCTGGAGGAGGGAAAGGCTACCCACTCTAGTATTCTGGCCTGAGAATTCCATGGACTGTATAGTCCATGGGGTTGCAAAGAGTCAGACACAACTGAGCGACTTTCACTTCACTTCACTGCTGTGGGCCTGGGTTCAATCCTTGGTCTGGGAGCTGCCGTGCAGCACAGCACAGCCAAAAACAAAAAGCAAACAAACAAACGAAAAAAGCAGCCTTATGTTCCTGAATGCCGGCAGCCACTCTAACACAGATAAGGTCCAGTGAGAGTGGCGTGTGGGGACTCATATTCCCCTTTAAGCAGTGATGTCTCCAGTAGGCTAGGTCCCAGCCAGGCAAGGGAGCTTTTCAGCAGACTGTACAGTTCCTGTTTCATATATGCCAGCGATGGCCTCTGTGTCTCAGCTGATGGTACAATTTTCAAGGATGGAGATGGATATGGTATGTAAAATAAGCCTATACCTTGTTGGCACACACAACACTTCCCAGCTTCTAAGTCAGCCCATGAATTGTGTATATGAGGGAAAGGAAGGAGGCACATACACTCTAGGCCCCAGCTATTACAAATGAGCAAAACCAAGAAGACCCAAGTAACTGGTAAGGAATTCACACTGACTTCTTTCACTATTTCAAACTATGACCATCATGAAGCTTGATTCAGAAGCAAAGGATTCACCTCTCAAGGAATGTAATCCCCATAGGATCAATCTAGGGATTCTTCCTCCGGTGCCTGGGCTGAATGGACTTTATAACCACAGTTCATATAGGGAGCAACACTCAAGTCTCTGAAACAAACCTTTCAATGTCTTGTAAGCAGTGTTACCCAAGGGGCCAGCTCCCTTGAAAGATGGTAGCCAAATAACAGCTGATGGGTATCCTTGGGGGCAGATTTTAGTAATTCCCTCTGCCTTTAGCCCATTTCAGCCTGTCACCTTGATGATTTCACTGCTGATAACGTTTATGAAATGAGAATCATTTTTGTGTCTCAACCTAATCAGACTCTCAGGTCTGGATTTTTCTTGCCAAGCATTGTTGAAAACAGGGGCTCAGGACATTCAGACCTAGAAAGATACCATGTGAAGCCCAGTATCTTTGATGGTGGCCTGGTGCATATTAAACACTTAATAAATCTTCTTGATCTTTTTTCAAACAGATCCCGAATCAGCAAAGTAGAGCTCTTCAGATCATTCCAGAAGCTGCTAAGCAGTATTTCAGAGGACAAGTGGCCAGACTCACTCAGGTGATGCCTTTGACCTACCTTTTTCACATTTGTGAATGGCTGGAAGTTTTGGCAGGAGTGTGTTTCAGTAGGCCAGTGAGTACTTAGTACTGACCACATGCTCTTCAGTCCCCAGAGGTGCAGCTACAGACGTGTGTGTGACCTGAGATGTGATGGGTGCATAGTTGGTGGGACAGAGTCACAGCCTGCGGGTAGAATTGGGGCCTGCCCGTCCCAGGCTCTCCTTTAGTCCAGCTCCAGATGGAGAGCACTGTGAGAATGTGAGCGCTGAGGTGTCAGTGTATTCTGTTGGGAATATTATTCTCTTTTTCCTTTGTTCAATCAGTGGTTGTGAACTAAAGCTCGAGGACTTAAATAAATTAGTTTCCAAACAGGAATGTAGAGACTATAAAACCACTTCATGAGCAGGTGGGTGGGTAGAATTCAGATCCTAACAAGAGTCAGGCCAAATCTCACTGGGTAAGGGCACAGTGCCCACAAACTGACCTCACTTCTTAATACCAGCCACATTCTAGGGGGCCCCAAAGCCACTCAGGTTGTGACTGCCCCCTCAGGTTCAATAATTCACTAGAAAAACTCACAGAACTCAGGAAAGCACCATACTTTGAATGCCTTTTATTGTAAAAGATACAAATAAGGACCAGATAAAAGAAAGGACACACACAGGGCAAGGTCTGCAAAGGTATCCAACCTGCTACTTCTGTGTCCCCAGGATGCATCACCCGCCCAGCTTATCACTGTCTGTCACTGACCAGGAATGATGTGATTGAACTCAGTCTCCACCTTCTCTCCCCACCCCAGGATGTCAGATATCAGATGACTCAGGGCCCCAACTTTCTAATCTCATGGCTGATCTTTCAGCCAAAGCCAGCCCATCCTGAAACTATCTAGGGCCCACCATGAGTCACCTCGTTAAGCACAAAGTTGAGATCCAACGGGTCCACCATTAATAACAAAGACACTCCTATCATCAAGGAAGTTCTGAAAGTTTAGTGGTTCCCTCCCAGGAACTGGCAACAAAGACCAGCCAAATTCTTCTTTATACAACAGTGGGGAAGCCAGGGAGTAGCTAGACACTCCATACGAAGAGGCTGCTGCCTGTTTTCAGCATCATGTATCCTGCAGTCGGTGTCGATGCCCTCCAGCCATCCATGGTCAGTTTGCTTGTTTCTTATCTGGAAAAATCAACAAGATTGGAACTGGGTGGGTTGCTATACATTCTATGCCTTAAAAACAAATCTGGACTTAGGTAAGGAGAGACTTCATTTGAAGGCTTTGTTGCAGTAAGAGACAGGGCCTGTTTCAGCAGGCAGAGAAGGATTAATGCAGTAGCAAGAGCATCACAATCTTAAGGTCTGTAAGCCTCTCTAAGAGCAGGTGCAAAGGAGAAGTTTTGTCTAAGCAAAGTTAGAGCTGGAAATGTGGGAGTGAGGTGAGCGGGTAGTGTGATGGGACCACTGAACAGGAAGTGTCAGTCCTCAGGAGGGGCTGTTAAAAGAAAAGGCTAGTATACCTGCCTACGCTGGCTCAGAAAGAGTGGCTCTAAGTCTGGGGGTCTGCAGGAAGAAGAGAAGCATAACTGGTAATTAATATTTGGTCAAATTATCAGGCATTTTGATGAGACTTTGTCAGTGGGTACAAACAGTTCAGCTGATCATTAAGAGACAAAAAACAGGTGTTTGGAGGGTCTGTGTCTGGCCTTGTCACAGGTAAACCAGGGGGCATCTGTGAGTCTAAGTCATGAAGAAAGGTGATTCTTTCCAGTCTGCCATTTCCCACACACAGAAATATAGGAGGGAGGTTTCTTAACCATCACTTGTTTTAGGAACTGAGGGCTCAGGTAAAGTTTAATGTTGTCATGCATGTAGCTCCCATCCATTAACCACCAAAAAGCTATGGGAAATTGATCAAAGACCTAAAATCAGTGTCTGCTACAATTAGCAACTCGGCTCTGTGCTGTAGTGAGTGAAGAAACAACTGGGGTCTCCTAAGATCTTTGCAAAGAACAAAAGAGTAGAAGCAGGATAAAACCTGAATCAATGAGCTGCGAGTTTCAGTTTCTTCAGCTATGAGATGACAAGGTCATAGTTCAAGGTCGGGGCTGGGTCAAGAGGTCTTGGAGAAGCCTGACTCAAGTTTGATCAAAGGAAAGGATCTTTGTCTCAAGAAAATCTTTTTATCTGGGTGTAAGTGTTACAGACATTGCTCAGCACATTAGCCATTCTTCAGCAGTCAGAGACACTGAAGGATTTGGGAAGGGGTGTTGGCTTTCATTACACAGGAGAATATGACTAAGATGAAAAGTACTTTAGGAAAATGCACTTGAGAAGTGTCTAACAGCTCAATCCTACCAGTGAAGATTATAGCCATGTAGAAAACTTTAAACCAAGTAGTAGATACAGTTATTCTTTTTTATCTGATTCCACCAGGACTGAAAAAAGAAAAGAAAAAAAAAACAGACTAGTATTCTGTTTATTTTTACCTATTTTAATTCCATGTTGTTTTCTAGTGAATTTCCTACAAAGGAGCTAAGAGTCACTCTAGGACAGCATAACAGAATCCTTCTGTTCCTAAGTTTCTCCTAATAAATCTGTCCGGCCAGTTGCTGAGGTGTCTTTCTGGCCACAGTGGTGAACTTCCCATTGAGAACGTGTGTGCTTGGTGGTTTGTGTGCATTAGGGCGCAGAAGCTAGCGACGTACCAAGAGTACAAGGAGGCTGCATCCACTTACCAGGAGGCCTGGAGTGCGCTCCGGAAGCAGGCGTTTGGATCCTGGATCAGAAATCCCCCAGATTATCACCAGTTTAAGTGAGTAACGGGTGTTTTCCATTCATTCATCCTGGACTACTGTCTTCCTACACGCTGAACAGGCCTTAGGTTTTCTTGTGGCTGATCAGGAAAAAAGACTGCCGTCTACCAGAGCGATAGATCTCTTCTATGTCAGATGGATGGAATTTTGGACATGAACTATACTTGATTGAACTATGCTTTCAAACTGTGATGCTGGAGAAGACTCTTGAGAGCCCTTGGACAGCAAAGAGATCAAACCAGCCCATTGTAAATCCTGAATATTCATTGGAAGGACTGATGCTGAGGCCAAAGCTCCAATGGCCACCTGATGCAAAGAACTGACTCATTAGAAAAGACCCTGATGCTGGGAAAGATTGAAGGTAGAAGAGGAAGAGGGCAACAGGATGAGGTGGTCAGATGGCATCACCAATTCAGTGGACATGAACTTGGGCAAATTCTGAGAAATGGTGAGGGACAGGGAGGCCTGGGGAGCTGCAGTCCATGGGATTGCAAAGAGTCAGACACTACTTGGCAGCTGAACAATAACAGTGCTTGATTGAAGTAGCTCTCTGCTAAAACAGAATCTTGCTAATGACCTTGGTGTGTGTCCTGTATTTTATTGCTTCTCTAAGAATAAGAATTTGGAATGTGATGCTGTAGAAGAACTCTGCAGTAGCTCCATTTTGTGTGTTCCTCATTGATTCAGCAAGTATTGGGCTGAGATGATGTTTGAATCTCTGCAAACTTTAGAGCTTCACCTGTCATAATGGACATGTATTTTGTATACCCAGCCTTGCTTCCTTTGAAGAACCACCCTTTTTTGCTTTATCCCTGAGACTCGGGTGAAGCGAACTTTCCTCGTTGACTCCAGCAGTGTGAGCCAACCCTGAACGGTCCTGGCACTAATACCAGAGCAATCAGGAAAGGTTCCCTCTCTTCTCGTTTTGGGAGCTGTGAGCACCAGGTAACTTGGGACTGCCTGAGGCTGCCTTAGCCCACTGCACAGAGACAGCCAGCTGGAGCACAAGGTGAGGAAGGCAACAGCCCAGAGGATGACGGCTCTCGTGACCTTGTCTGAGTGCCTGAAACTAGAGCTCACTCTGGACTTCAACAGTGTGAGATAAATTGCTCCTGTTATTTGGAGTAAGCCCCTTTGACTCCGTTTTCTGTGACTTTCATTGGAAAGAGTTCTGTCTAAAAGGCCAAACAAAAGTCCCTATAGCAACTCAGCAGCACACCTAGAAACCAGGCCTGTTTTTCCTAACATCTAGTATTTAACTCGGAGAAGGTGATGGCACCCCACTCCAGTACTCTTGCCTGGAAAATCCCATGGACAGAGGAGTCTGGTAGGCTGCAGTCCATGGGGTCGCTAAGAGTCGGACACGACTGAGCGACCTCACTTTCACTTTTCACTTTCATGCATTGGAGAAGGAAATGGTAACCCACTCCAGTGTTCTTGCCTGGAGAATCCCAGGGACGGGGGAGCCTGGTGGACTGCCGTCTATGGGGTCGCGCAGAGTCAGACATGACCGAAGTGACTTAGCAGCAGCAGCAGTATTTAACTCTCAACCTCTTCACACTCTAATATACTGACTGAAAGTGGAAGTTCTCTGTGTTGGGATTACTCAAGGACCTTGTTCGTTCTTCAGTATTTCTTTATAGCTTTAAATATTTTTAATAACAGCTTTATTGAGATGTAATTCACATACAAAAAATTCATCCATTTAAAATGTACAGTTTAGTGGTTTTTAGTATATCCACAAAGATGTACAAAATCACCACAATTGATTTTAGACCATTTTTGTTCTAAATTGGGAGTGGGGGTTGCTGTCTGATCCAGTACAGAACCCATTAGCAGCCGCTCTTCATATCCCCTCAACACCCCCACTAACCCCAGGGCAGGCAGCAATCTGTGTTGTGTCTCTGTGGATTTGCCTATTATGAACTCTTTATATAAATGAAATCATACAATATGTGGTCTTTTGTGACTGGCTTCTTTCATTTAACATGATGTTCTAAGACTCATAATGTAATGTAATTGGTAACATCATTCAGTACTTTATTCCTGTTTATGGGATAAAAATTACATTCAGTTCTATGGATATACCACATTTTGTTATCTAATCATCAACTGATGGACTTTTAGGTTATTTCCACTTTTTGGCTATTGTGAATATTGCTGCTGTAAACATTCACGTACAGGTTTGCATGTGAACATATGTTCTTAATATTTTTTTATTGCAGAAATAATACATAATGTTTCTTTTTTTTTTTGCCTTTTTATCATTGTAGCTTGCGGGCGGTGGGGGGTACCATGTGGCCTGTGGAATCCTACTTCCCCAAATCAGGGATTGAACCCAAGCCAAGGCAGTGAAATTGTCAAGTCCTAGCTACTAGACCGCTAGGTAATTCCCGCATAACTTTCTCATATTGAGTTATCTTTGAACCTTTTTCTATGAGGAATCCTTTTAGGTGGGAGCAAAGACAAAAACCTCAGGAAGGCCAGACGTCCCACATGCTGCTTTAATCAACCCTTTGCCTGACCTGACCCCAAATCCTATGATATGAGAGCAGTTAAGACACCCCGACTGGCAGAAGCTCTTCTTATCCACAGAAGATTATGCGTCACTCTCATGAGATCCTGTTTTCAAAGATAAAGATTTATTTGAGAATGTAAGGAATTAGTGTCTTTTCTTTCCTAAAATTTATGGTGTTTGTCACATGTGTACAGAATGTGAAAAAACACCCATCAATTTAGACTTTAGAACAGAGTCTAGGAAACCCTGAAAGCTAGAGACCAGCGGGATCTTCACTTTGGACTCTGCCTGTTTTGTCAAGAGACAAAAGGAGAGCTTAGACAGCCCATTCCCTATGTTTTGCTTTAATCTCTTAAAAACCCAAGTTAAGAATCTCACCTGTGCCTTAAAATCACATCTCTGCAATATTGGCAGGTTCTCAAACTTCATACATTTAGATCGTGTGTTTTTACTGATAACTACTTCCGATTTTTAACTACCTTTTAAAAAGAAACTTCTTATAGAAATTTTTAAATAGACTCAAAAATAGAAAAGCACAGTGGACCTCCATGTACCCATCACCCAGACCAAACATCCATCAGCTTTATGCTGTTGTTATCTGATCTTTTCCCCCCTCCCCTCCAACTTTGTTTTTCTTAGAACATTTTAAACTGAATTCTAGCTATCCTATTCCACCCAATAAAATTAACAATCATTCTTTAATATCTATTGTGCAGGCTGTGTTTAGTTTCCCTTATTGTCTCAAAAATGTCTTTTGACTACTGATTTGTTCAAATTGGGATCCAAAGAACATCCGCACCATGCATTGGGTTGGTGGATCTTTTGTGTCACCAAATCTCTAGCAGTTCACTCTCCTTTTTATGTCCTTGACAGATGGGTCATTTGTCTGGTAGACTCTCTCCCATCCAGGATTTGGCTGCTTATTTCCTCCAGTGTTGATAACCGGTTCCTCTCACCCTCATATTTCCTATAAATCTGTGGTTACATGGAGAGGCTTGGTTACAACCAAGTTCAGTTCTTTTCAGGAGATTCTGCATACTTCTGTTACATTATATTAACCTATGGGAACGTGACATCAGGCTGTCCCACTTTCAGTAACTGATCAGAGTTCAGTGGTAGCAGCCTGATCCAACCCCTCACCCTCACCCTTTCACAGAATGGTTTTAGCAGTTGTGTCTTGAGGTCCCCAAGACCACCCTCAAATTGAGACAGTAGACAGACTCACAGAACTCAGAAAAGCTGTTGTCCTCAAAGTTACCATTTATTACAGTGCGAGTCAGCAAAGAGAAAGGCACATGGGGAAGAGGGTCTGCACAGGCTTCTGGGTGTCCTTGCTGTGCCCACACTCCTGGTGTCTCTGGCATGACATCTTTGCCTCGCTCACCCTGGAGAGCCTGCCCCTCCTGCTGCTAGCCAGTCCCAAGCCCGCTTTCCCAGCCCGGCCCTTGCCGGTCCCTTCACACTGGTGGCTCTTGCCCACGTTTCCTCCTCACCCCCAGTGCCTCCTGACCCACCCTGGTGCTTCCACGTGTGGCTCCTCCTGGCATGGCCTGCCCCCTCCTCCTGTATTTCAGAACATTCTCCTGGGGCACTCACACAGCACAATGCTGGCGGGCAGTGATGTCTGACCATATGTGTGAAGTATCACTGCCAACCAGGGAGGCTCATCTGAGCCTTGGGTGCTGACACCCTATGATACACAGGACAACCCCCCAAAACAAAGAACTATATCCTGCCCAAAATGTCAGCATTGCTGAGGTTGAGGAACCTGAACTAGGGATTATAGGTGTTTTTCTGTTTTTGTTTTTGGAGGCGCCCAGAGGCTTTTGAGATCTCAGTTCTGCAACCAGGGATTGAACCTGGGCCACAGCAGTGAATGCCCCAAATCCTAACCACTGGACCTACCAGGGAACTCCCAGATTGTGAGTATGTCAAAGTCACTGGAAATAGTTCCTCTCTAGTTACTGCTCCACATCTATACACAGTTAATTTTGTTTCATTTCCCTTTCAATTTTTAGGGGAATTTTTTTTACAAAAAAAAGTTATATAAAATTTCAAACAATTTTTTTTTTCTTTAAAGGTACATCCAGAAAGCTCTTCCATCTTTGTCCCTTGACTTCTGTTTCTGCCCCCAGCAGTAACCATTTTTTTAGTTGGTGATCAGTTCAATTCAGTCGCTAAGTCGTGTCCAACTCTTTGCAACCCCATGGACACCAAGCCTCCCTGTCCATCACAAACTCTCAGAGTTTACTCAAACTCATGTCCATTGAGTTGGTGATGCCATCCAACTATCTCATCCTCTGTCGTCCCCTTCTCCTGCCTTCAATCTTTTCCAGCATCAGCGTCTTTTCAGATGAGTCAGTTCTTCACATCAGGTGGCCAGAGTATTGGAGTTTCAGCTTCAGCATCAGTCCTTCCAATGAATATTCGGGACTGATCTCCTTTAGGATAGACTGGTTGGATCTCCTTGCAGTCCAAGGGACTCTCAAGAGTCTTCTCCAACACCACAGTTCAAAAGCATCAGTTCTTCAGTGCTCAGCTTTCTTCACAATCCAACTCTCACATCCATACATGACTACTGGAAAAACCATAGCTTTGACTAGATGGACCTTTGTTGGCAAAGTAATGTCTCTGCTTTTTAATATGCTGTCTGCTGCTGCTACTGCTGCTAAGTCGCTTCAGTTGTGTCCGACTCTGTGGGACCCCATAGACGGCAGCCCACCAGGCTCCCCCGTCCCTGGGATTCTCCAGGCAAGAATACTGGAGTGGGTTGCCATTTCCTTCTCCAATGCATGAAGGTGAAAAGAGAAAGTGAAGTTGCTCAGTTGTGTCTGACTCTTAGCGATCCCATGGACTGCAGCCTACCAGACTCCTCTGTCCATGGGATTTTCCAGGCAAGAGTACTGGAGTGGGGTGCCATTGCCTTCTCCAATATGCTGTCTAGGTTAGTTATAACTTTTTTAGTTGCTGATAAACATTTCAAATTCTTTCCTTTTGAAATACTCTGTGAATAGAATATTTTGTATTTTTGCCAGTGTATCTTTTGGGTAGATTTCTTGGAGGTGGGATTCACTGTGTCAAAGTGTAAATGAACACAAAAGTTTTCTTTATTTAAATCTGTCTTCAAAGTTCTGTTTCTAAATACAAGTGCAAATGAAAAAAGCAAAATGTAGAACAGCATTGGAACATTCCATTTCTGTAAAAAAAGGATGAAAGGTATATATCTATGATTTGCTAAACTATCTCTGAATAGACACATGGGAAACCACTAACACAGACCTGAGGGGAAGGAAAGAGAATTGCTAGGGCCTGAGAGCAGGAAGGAGACTTTTCTCTGAATACATTTTATGTTTGATTAGTTTTAAAATTTTAAACCATGTTAATACAGTAACTTTTTAAAAGTAAATTTTATTTTATTATTATTATTTTTTAAATTGTTGGCTGTGCTACGTGGCATCTGAGACCTTAGGGCTCCGACCAGAGGTCGAACCTGCACCCCCTCCACTGGCACTACAAAATCCTCACCCTGGACCACCAGGGAAGTCCCTAAAGTAAATTTTTGAAAATGAAAAAAAAATTTAAAGTCGTTTTAAATTGTAGAAATACCACAATATACTCAGAAGTGACATTACATAGGGAAGAGGGACTCAGCATGCTTTAGGCAGCTAATTCCACAGAATTCTCTCTTTGCTCACAAAATGTCTTCTGAAATCTGGCTCTTTCAGGGTAGATTACATTTTCAGCATGGCTTTCTCTTTGTTCTGTGTTCACAAGTGAGTGACTATATGTGCATAACTTTTATTCTCTTTTTCTTCAGAGTTTTAAAAAGTTGGCTTGATTTAAATAATTTTGCGTATATATTCCATGTAGTCATTTCTGCCTTAAAGTGTGCGGTTAAATGCCTTGTTTTCTGAGGTTTTTCTGTGCCAAGCATTAGCTCATTGTCTAGGGAGCCAGCCAATGTGGAGAAAATGACCCGTGCTGGCTGGGGCGCCCCGCAGGGGAGAGGCAGGGCCAGCCAGTCCGGTCGCCTCCGTGGCTGGTGGAAGGCTCCCTCCACCTGGACCCAGGCAACGCTTTGTGGCTTTCAGGCAACGTTCTGAGCAAGCTTTACCCGAAGTTTTCCAGTTTCCGAGACCCAGGTCCCTTGCTGGCGAGTCAGATAGCTTAGGGCATGTTAAGTTTTTAACGGCCACGTCCTCCTGTGATGATATCTGGGGCAGTCAAGGGAGCTGTCAAGAGGAGTCCCCTGAAGCAGCAGGTTCTGGAAACTGGGAAACAGCTTCTAAGCAGAGAGCTAATGCGCATGTGCTCGCTTTCAAGGGCTCAGGCAATTCTTTCCACTGGAACAAAGGCAGCTACTCTGAAGGAACGGTGGATACGCAGAGAGCCAAGGAGGCACGTATTTTGGAGAACGAAACTTGATTTTCCAGCAGGAAGAGCTC
Source organism: Redunca redunca (assembly GCA_006410935.1). Classification (NCBI taxonomy): domain Eukaryota; kingdom Metazoa; phylum Chordata; class Mammalia; order Artiodactyla; family Bovidae; genus Redunca; species Redunca redunca. Next base: position 129,595 of record SJYQ01092557.1, on the reverse strand, counting down.
CTTTTATGCCACATCTTGAAGAATCATATTTAATAGTTAGCCTCCACTTCTTCTAAACGTGAATCCATTAAAACCTAAATATGTCTGTACTGGGGCTACGACTGACTTTCTGGAAGAATGTCCAGATGGATCCAAAACAAATCTTAAGCAGTACTTGTGGTCCAAGATGGGGAGGAAAATTCTGTAGAGAGACTTTTCAGGGCTGCAGGCAAATTCACATGCATTCATTTTTTATTTCTTGAAACCAGGGCCCCAAAACTAATCAAAGTGGATGGAAGTCACAGCAGGGGTCATTGCTGGGTGCAGGAAGATGGAAGAAAGGAGTTGAGTAGAAAAAGACCCAAGGCAACTTCCAGAATGATGGATACATTCCATGTTTCAACCGGAGAGTTGATTACATGGATGTAAACATTTGTCAAAATGTATTAAGCTGTACACTTAAGATCTGTGCATTTTATTACATGGAATCATATTTCAATATAAAAATGTTAAAAAAAAAACACCTAGTCGTTATCCATGACTCGGCATAGTAGAATAAACTTTGGTTTAGATATTGAAATGTTAATAAGTATGTCCTAGTACCAGTTCTGTCACTACTTCTATGTGGATGCAGAGAAAGCATTTAATCTCTGGATTTTAACCTGTCACCTGATCTAGAAAATGAGGCCCCAAGGTTAAGATGTTCAGTTTTTTCAACATTGAGATGAGATTTCTCCTAAAAATTCTTAATTGGGTAGATAATGCAAAGAGAAATTTTCTTCAAGAAACTTAACTCATTGACACTGTGAGATATGTATGGCCTCAGTCATGTTGGTAACCAGAGGAATGGAAATAATTTTGTCTCAGTAACCCAGGCACTGTAATAACACTGTAATACAATGTAATAACGATGCATTAAAAAGCAAAGACATCACTTTTCTGACAAAGATCCATATAGTCAGGGCTATGGTTCTTCCAGTGGTCATGTACAGATGTGACAGTTGGACCATAAAGAAGGCGGAGCACCAAAGAATTGATGCTTTCAAACTGTGCTGCTGGAGAAGACTCTGGAGAGTCCATTGGACTGCAAGGAGATCCAACCAGTCAATCCTAAAGAAAATCAGCCCTGAATACTCACTGAAATGACTGATGCTGAAGCTGAAACCCCAATACTTTGGCCACCTGATGCAAAAAAGACCCTGATGCTGGGAAAGATTGAAGGCAGAAGGAGAAGAGAGTGACAGAGGATGAGGGGATTAGATGGCATCTCCAATTCAGTGAACTTGGGCAAACTCCGGGAGATGGTAAGGGACAGGGAGGCCTGGGGTGCTGCAGTCCGTGGGGTCACAAAGAATCGGACATGACTTGGACACTGCACAACAAACCCCGGCTCTGGATTTGCATGTAGATTTTTTGTCCCTCGTCCCAGTGAGCTAGCAGAATGAGGAATTAGCTTCTAGAACTAAGTGTGTTCAATACTGTTCTTCAGTCTCCAAATTCAGGAACTGTCTCAATAGGAAAAAGGCAAAGGCAGAAAGTCGCTCCAAGTGAGGACCCAGGCTGCCAAATGTTGGTCTCAAACACATGTTCCCTGAACCTGGGCTTGGCTCCATGAGAAGAGCTCACAATGGAAACAGTGATGGCTGTTTGCTCAGGCAGCCAAGAGAATGAAAAGCGCATTGAAACCCGGCAGTGTTTCCATGGGGAGAGGCACTGCGGGCCTCTGGGTGGTGAGAGCAAGCTGACAACAGAGCAGGGTCCCAGAGCCCGTTCCCAGCATCTTTCTGCAGCTCGGCGACAGACCTCTCAGGAAGTCACCGAGAATTAAATGTGGGCAGCCCAAGGTTTGCCCAGCAATAGATACACACTCAACCCAGTTTGCCCTGTTTTCATTGAATTTGATTCAGTTAATTGAGAGAAAGCAAAGAGTTCTTCTCAATGTGCGTTCCCTGTCCCTCCCCTGTAAGACTTCACCGACTTCCTTTTTTATCGCTGCCCCTTGTGGACTATTTTGACCTCCAGTGTCAGACTTTATTTTGGGGGGCTCCAAAATCATTGCAGATGGTGATTGCAGCCATGAAATTAAAAGACGCTTACTCCTTGGAAGGAAAGTTATGACCAACCTAGGTAGCATATTCAAAAGCAGAGACATTACTTTGCCAACAAAGGTCCGTCTAGTCAAGACTATGGTTTTTCCAGTGGTTATGTATGGCTGTGAGAGTTGGACTGTGAAGAAAGCTGAGCACCAAATAATCAATGCTTTTGAACCGTGGTGCTGGAGAGGACTCTTGAGAGTCCCTTGGACAGCAAGGAGATCCAACCAGTCCATCCTAAAGGAGATCAGTACTGGGTGTTCATTGGAAGGACTGATGCTAAAGCGGCCACCTCATGTGAAGAGTTGACTCATTGGAAAAGACCCTGGATGCTGGGAGGGATTGGGGGCAGGAGGAGAGGGGACGACAGACGATGAGATGGCTGGATGGCATCACTGACTCGATGCACATGAGTCTGAGTGAAGTCCGGGAGTTGGTGATGGACAAGGAGGCCTGGCGTGCTGTGATTCATGGGGTCGCAAAGAGTCGGACACGACTGAACTGAACTGAGTGCCATTTCAGTTGGTATTTTCATGCCATACTTTCTGTCCTTTCCCCAGTGGTATTGTGACTGTCCTCCCACCCCAGCACCTCAGTGACTGCTGGGCTGAGAAAAACAGCTGGCAGCCAAAGAACTAGGCTTTGGAGTGAGGGAGCAGGAGTCTCCACCGACTCCAAGGTGCGGTCACCTGTGCCAACACAGGCAGATCGTGCTTCCCAGTTCTCTGCCTCTCTCGTCAAAGATGAGGGCCAATGAGAGTTACTGTTTTGACTGCATGTACTTTGGGGAAATTCTGTTCTAAAATAAAGGATGGCACGTAAATTATGGTGCAAAGGTAAGCCCAAATATATCCAGGAATTGGAAACCTTTAAAAAGCAGATGGAGTAAACTGGAACGCTACTTGTCCAAAGAGGAGCCATTTTGTTGTCGTTGTTCTGCCAGCTGTTCCCACATCTTCAGAAATTTTTGAGGAGAAGCAAGAAAGTTGTATTTCTAGATGTACGTTTAGGGGCCATGTAGAGACACAGGCGTTCGGTTTGTAACCTCTGGTCTAGCAGAACAAAGATGGATTTTGGCTACAGATTTGAGTCAGAATTGTGGCTCCAGGAGGCTCTGAGCATCTGATCGTGGGTGGGTAAGTGCATTTTCAAGAGTGTCAGTATCCTTACCTTTGACCGAGGGTGGGGTGAGACACCGTTCAGCGCAGGCTTGAGGGCTGCTTGCCACGTGTCCAAGGCCAGCCTTGGTCTCCGGCTGCTGTTCATAAGGGACTCTTTTTTGCAGTTTACTGATCCAGATCTCCAGAGCTGCTTCTAACAAATCTGAGAGATCATCCATAGAAGAAGCCTGTTGGGCAAATGATTTGGAGCCCCTTGCTGTGCACCAGGCGTTTGCTCACACGCACCACCCCTTCCCACATCTGGAAGCAGCAGCCTGTCTCTAGCAGCTAAGGAGGCGAGGAAGCAGGGCTGTTGATCAGAGAGATATATATATATAGATCCTCCTACCTAACTCTTGAGGCCTTGCCTTCACAATGTCAACCACCAAGTTTTTTTTCTCCCTGAGGAAATAAAGATGAAAAGGGGAACTTTAAATCCCCAGTTGTGCTTTTGTAAAGCATTCTACCATTCAGTCTAATGAAGAGTGAGGCTTTTGAGAATAAAAACATGTACACTGCCTCTTGAATTCTGGAAGCAGATGCTTGGCCTGCCTTTGGGGTCGGCGCCCTGGTTGCGCTGGGCTGGGTCTTTGTGGCCGCACGGCCTCTTCTCTTGCTGCAGTGAGCAGGGCTACTGTCCTGCTGCGGTGCTTGAGCTCCTCCTCACAGTGGCTTCTCGTTGCGGAGCAGAGGCCCCGGGGCCCAAGGGCTTCGGCAGCTGCAGCGCATGGCCTCCGTGTCTGCGGTTCCCGGGCTCCAGAGTGCAGGCTGAGCTGCTTCTCGGCATGTCCACAGGATCTGCCCCAAGCGGGGATCAAACCCTGGCAGAGTCTTTACCACTGAGCTACCAGGGATGTCTCTCTCTCCCAACTCTTAAAAGACAGTAGCTGTTCCAAATTGTTTTTCCTAGATTTTTTTTTAAGTTTTGCTTTTCCACATTCAGATGTTTAATTCATCTTGAATTTATTTGGTGCATTAATCTATATATATATATATATATATAAAACCAATTATAAAGTAACAGATGAACAGGTTCACCCCCCCGTTTGATTTTGCATGCCATGACGGCTATATTTTAAACATGGGTCCACTCTGGGTTTCCGTTGTGTTCCCTGGTTTATGTTTCTTTGCCACATGGCACACTCTTCATTACTTAATTACTGCTAACACAGATCTCTCTGGCTTGTTTTTCTTAATATTTCCTTGTTGTTCTTGGCTTTTGCTCTCCAGTTAATGGACTTTTGCCAGCAACTGTCAGATTACACAGACATATACCTGATTGGGATTTTTATTGAAACTGTATTAAACTCACAGGTTAATCTGGGGGCAGTATGCATTTTTATAGTCCTGGATGTTCTCATCCTTGAATATGGTGTATTAGGGTTATCTCTTTATGTCCTTCAGTAATTTTTTCCATAAAGGTCTTACATACCATATTAAGTTTATTCCTATGCACATATTCATTTTACTTCTATTGAAAATGAATTTCCTATAATATTCCCTAATTGGTCATAACTGGTGTGTAGAAACATCAGTATTTGTGACTGATCTGGTATCCACCAGCCATGGAGAACTTTATTCTAATTTGTATAGATTATCTTAGATTTTTCTGTGTAGATTATCACAGTCTGTATATTATAGTGTTCCTTTCTGATTCTTTTGCCTCTCCTTTACTTTTCCTCTCATTATTTTAGTTTTATGCCAGAACAAAGTTCAGAAAAGCACTGATAGCAGACTTCTTAATAGCTTCATTGAGATAGAATTCATATACCATAGAGTTCACCCTTCGGATTTCCTTTTTTAGTTACTGTTTTTAATAGGAATGCCTCTGAAATTTTACCATATTAAGTAACCAACTGTTGCGGTCCCATTTGTTAACTGGTTCATTATTTCCCTGATAACTTGTTATGCCACATGTTTTATACACAGATCAATTCCTGCGTTTTGTTCCATTAAAATATTTGTCCCATTGTCAGTACCACACTGCCTCATTCACCATAGCTTTATTTACTAAAATGTACATATTTGCTACATGTTTTTATGAATCCCCTTTATCAAATTAAAGAACTCTTAATTTACTTAGAAGTTAAATAGCTTTTGCGTTGTTTTAGGTGCTATTCCTTCATCTATGAGATGACCATATAAGCCGGTGTCTGCAGGGCCCTGACTCCTTTAGTCTGGCCTCGGAGGGTCTTGTCTGGAAAGAAGAAATGCTAACTTTCCATTTCTTGGGGCTTCCCTTGTGGCTCAGCTGGTAAAGAATCCACCTACAATGCGGGAGACCTGGGTTCTGTCCCTGGTTTGGGAAGATCCCCTGCAAAAGGGAAAGGCTACCCACTCCAGTATTCTGGCCCAGAGAATTCCATGGGGTCACAAAGAGTCGGACACAATTGAGCAACTTTCACTTTCACTTTTCCATTTGTTGGGAGTCTGAGTTCTGTAAAGAGCTCAACGGTATTCTGTGTATCCCCTGACCTGGAACCAGAGCCCGAGCCTCGCCCACGGGCTTCACTTCTGTTTCTAGGCTGCTCTTCCCAGGCTCTGCATCCCCTCCCTTCCCTGATTTGTTGCTGTTCAGTCCCTAAGTCCGACTCTTTGCGACCCCACGGACTACAGCAGGCCAGGCTCCTCTGTCCTCCACTCTCTCCCAGAGTTTGCTCAACTTTATGTCCATTGAGTTGGTGACTGCATCACCCTTCCTTGATTAACAAGTGTTTGAATCTGCCCTTTGGAACTCAGGGAAGGTCATGGAGGCTGGAGTCTATTTCCCTACAAGAACCGGTCACATGGAAAGGTTTCCATGCCCAGGAGCCACACAGTCCTCTCGGTTTCAGTAATAATGATAAACCCATACAATGTAATACTAAAATAAATGAAAAGGCTTTCTATGAATTGGTATGGAAAGATCATCATGATATACTGTTCACTGAAAAAAAGTATATATGTGTTCTAGGTATATATAATGTGTTCTCTTTTGTATAAGACAAAAACATTTTGAACATATATTCACATATAACTGGACTTCCAAAAACAAATTCTGAAAAGAATGTACCAGTAAAAGAAGTTCCCCAAAAGGTGGAGGGTTAGGGAAAGCAGCAGTGGGAGAAGGACTTCTTGACATAAATCTTTTCAGAGATTACATTGAGCACTTAAAACAAGTCCCTCCTGACAGAGGCTCCCTGTGCCCAGCTGCTCTGCTGTGAGCCCCACAAACCCTCCTCCTGGCCTGGCGGACGTAGGAGCTCCTCCCCTCACCCATCTAAACCAAGGTGAATGAAGGACACGGTCACACTGCAGTGCCTTTATAAGAGGAAGTTTTATTGTTAATTATTTACCTTAATAGTTTCAGAAAGAGGAACAGATTAGCTCAGTCCAACATGACTGGCAGTTGGCAAAATCTAGTAAAGCAAGTGTTCTGATTGCTATGGATTTAATTTGGATGCTTTTAACACTTCACCATCTAACACTTCAAACATAATCCAGAATAAATGCATCATCTCCCCTTTCACTTTAATTCCCACCTCCCTCACTTCAATACGGAAATATCTTCATTAAATAAGATTCCCAGAGGAACAGGTTCTCTGGAGGGTGTAGCCATGAGGACAGTGCACAAAAGAAAAAACTCAAAATAAAACTCTGCAGATAATTCACTAGTCTAAGGAGACAAAACCTTCCAATATATTAAGAAGTAAATCCAGTTACAAATGCACTGATAGGTCTATGTGAAGAGGTTCTGGTAGAGTAACTGAAAATGGCCGGCTATGTACAAGATCCACGGCGGGAGCGCTGCACCAGCCCAGCGCCGGCCCTCAGAAGCCGAAAGTGTTCTCGCCACTGTAGGCCACGTACAAGAATCCATCTTCATCTTTTTCCTTCTCGTAAAGCTGTCCCATGGTTAGGCTTGAAACAGAGAAACAAAGAAAGAACACTGAGAATTGGGGTTGATGACTGCGTCCAGCTGTTGGGAGAAAAATGGCTTGAGGATAAGGAGCCCACTACTTAAACTAGCTACTCTCTGTAACACCTCTGGTGAGAGATTGATAAAAGTAATTAGGCCTCGGGGAATCGGGGATTAGACTAGCAGCAGCCGCCTGTCTCAAGGCAAGGCCATCTGACGCACCCTCGCACCGAGGAAATCCTTCAGAAGCCAGCCCCAGCTCCCAGGGAGTGCGTTCACAATGCCTCCTGAACGCCAGGGGCAGGGGAGAAAACCGGAACAAGAGCCCAAGAGCCCACCTGTGGGAGCGGAGGACAAAGGTGGGGAAGAGTGCCTCCTTGCAGCTGACCTCTCAAGATTTATAACTAGTACCTGTCATGATTCCTGTGGAACCTCCTCCGCCAGAAACCTGTGCCCGAGACCTGCATCGGCGTCATCAAAGGGAAGCTGCTCTCCTTGCACTTAGTGCAAGAAGCTCTCAGACTATATCGGGAGCCAAGGACGTCCTGCCTAAGAAGCCTCCATGCTAAGCAGGCGGGGGAGGAGAGCTGGCTTTCCCTTAGCAGTACAACAGACTGCAGCAGGGGAGACCTGAGCGCGCTCTGCCATGAAGCCGAGCTGCACTGGCTCGAGTTAAGACTAGGAACACCTGAGCTCTGGCCACCTGACTGCACTACTGGAGACGAGCAGGAGGTCCAGACACATGATAAACGGGGGCGTGACTACGTCTGGGGGAAGATGGGGTGTCAACCAGAGCCAGCACTGACAGCAGTCTGGGAGCCAGCTCGAGACATCAGAGGTCACTAAGCCCAGAAAGGTCACAACAGATGCTTCCATGAAGGACTCAGTAAAACCAGGGCCAGTGGGTACACAGAGAGGGGTTGGGGCCTCAAGCTGGTAAAGACAAACTGCCCCACAGCCCTGCTTTGCTCTTGGCTGCTGTGAGAGACCTCCATGTAAACAGGGGCAGAGACCACATTTCTGTATAAAGAAGTTTCTTCCTGCCTCTCTCTCAGTTTAGTGGGCTGGCTGCTTATTTAACTTATATGCAGAGTACATTATGAGAAACGCTGGGCTGGAAGAAGCACAAGCTGGAATCAAGATTGCTGGGAGAAATATCAATAACCTCAGATATGCAGATGACACCACCCTTATGGCCAAAACTGAAGAGAAACTGAAAAGTCTCTTGATGAAACTGAAAGTGGAGAGTGAAAAAGTTGGCTTAAAGCTCAACATTCAGAAAACGAAGATCATGGCATCCGCTCCCATCACTTCATGGGAAATAGACGGGGAAACAACGGAAACAGTGTCAGACTTTACTTTTTGGGCTCCAAAATCACTGCGGATAGTGACTGCAGCCATGAAATGAAAAGACGCTTACTCCTTGGAAGAAAAGTTATGACCAACCTAGATAGCATATTGCAAAGCAGAGACATTACTTTGCCAACTAAGGTCCATCTAGTCAAGGCTATGGTTTTTCCAGTGGTCACGTATGGATGTGAGAGTTGGACTGTGAAGAAAGCTGAGCGACGAAGAGTTGATGCTTTTGAACTGTGGTGTTGGAGAAGACTCTTGAGAGTCCCTTGGACTGCAAGGAGATCCAACCAGTCCATTCTGAAGGAGATCAACCCTGGGATTTCTTTGGAGGGAATGATGCTAAAGCTGAAACTCCAGTACTTTGGCCACCTCATGCAAAGAGTTGACTCATTGGAAAAGACTCTGATGCTGGGAGGGATTGGGGGCAGGAGGAGAAGGGGACGACCGAGGATGACATGGCTGGATGGCATCACCAACTCAATGGATGTGAGTTTGGGTGAAGTCCCGGAGTTGGTGATGGACAGGGAGGCCTGGTGTGCTGCGATTCATGGGGTCGCAAAGAGTCGGACACAACTGAGCGACTGAACTGAACTGAACTGAACTGTGTGGGCAGGTGAGAACTAGTAACAATGCAGGAGTGGATGAGTATTAATACCAGATAGCCCATCCTGTACAATAAGAGCTGTGCTCTGCCAGGCTCTGAGGTGGAATTTGTAAAATAAGGACTCCCTGAAGCAGCACTGTCCATGAGAAATTTCTGCTTTGATAGAAATGTCCTGCGTTTCTGCTGTCCAACGCAGTGGCCACTGTGTATCTGTGTTCAGCACTTGAAAAGTGGTTCATCTGAATTGTGATGTGCTCTAAGTGTAAAATATCCACAAGATTTCAAAGTGTCAAAGCATAGGAAAAGATGTAAAATTTCGATTACATGTGGAAATGATGACACTTTGGGTGTATCAGACAGGTAAGATACACTGTTCTTGTTTAATGTGGCTGCTAGGCTATGCAGAATCACACAGGTGGCCTGTGTGCCACTTTACGGGCTGCACTGCCCGGAAACACGTGAGGACCCAGGGGCAGCCTGTTCCGAGTGGCGGGCCTCCACCTCAGCTGCAGAAACAATGAGGAGCTTGAAAAACATGCCCAAGCCCTCCCCCAGACCAATTAAAGCAGAATCTCTGGAGGTAGGACCCAGGGGTCAATAAGTTTTAAGATGCCCAAGATGATTCCTCGTGCAGCCAAGTTGAGAAACAATCCTTTTGCCAGAGGGGGAGATGCCTATCTATGAGAGCACCTTACTAGGAAGAAGAGTGACAAGCCGGGAGTGAGGAGCCAGCAACTAGCAAGAGGTTGGAATGAGTAGCCACGTCTCTCACGAAGACTTTTAGCTCTGGTGGCTGGCACCCTAAAAGTGAAGTGAAAGTGAAGTCGCTCAGTCGTGTCTGACTCTTTGCGACCCCATGGACTGTAGGCCACCAAGCTCCTCAGTCCATGGAATTTTCCAGGCAAGAGTACTGGAGTGGATTGCCATTTCCTTCTCCAGGGGATCTTCCCCACCCAGGGATTGAACCCGGGTCTCCCGCACTGCAGGCAGACACTTTACCATCTGGGCCACCAGGGAAGCCCACTTGCACCCTAAGGAACCCAGCTTTTCCCTGAGAATCCTCAAAATGAGGCAAAGGGGAAGAGAGCTACTGCTATCGCCACCACTGCGCACCACTTGGCACGAGAGTCCAGGGTGCTCTTGATAAGACCTGAACTACAATTTCCCCAGTACTGTTACTACAGGGCCTGGAAGCAACAGACACTGTGTGCAATTCAAAGGCAGCAACCCCTGGATGTCTATGTCAAGTTTGGTTCCATCTGCCAGACTTAAGTTCTGCTCTTCTAGCAAGTTACAAGCTCAAGGGCAGTGATTCGAAATCCTGCTGCTGAGTTAGAAATACCCAAGGAAACTTTATAAATCCCCAGCTCTGAATGCTGTCTGTGGTGAACAATGACCAGGGACCCACTGCTAAGGCAAGCTCTGAGACTCTGACGGGGCTGGGGGAGGGAGCGCTATAATCATGTGGCTTTCTGTCTTTAGAGTCCATTGTCTTTTGGTAAAACTTGGGTTTACAAATCTGTTTAACAGTGCCCTAGCAGCTACAGAGGCCAATCATAAAAATTCTAACTGTAATAGCAAACACTTATGGGCCAAGCACTTGTTCTAAGTGTATTTCATACATAACTCTTTACCCTCGGAACAGTCTTAGGAGGCACGTACAATCATAACCCATAGTTCAGACGACAAAAGTGAAGTCCAGAGGTTAAATAATTCTCCCCAGATCACAAAGCTGGGAGGCATTCTTTCCACCGAGTTCTGCTGCCTTCACGTGAATACACAACTGGACCTAACAGCCGAGTGTCAGCGTTCCTGTACCTTCTGCAAAGATCGCCCTTACAACAGCGCGCCTCACATACACACATGCATACGGAATCACCTGGATGTCTTTGTTAAAAAGCCATCTGGATTCGGAAGGTCAAGGCCAAGCCTGAGGTTCTACATGTCAAACAAGTTCCAGGGAAGCCACTGCTACAGCCTCTGTATCACACACCGAGCAGGTCTTGGGGCCCCTCCTTCAGATCGTGTGTTTTCATAACTAGATGGCTTTGCCTAATGACTTTAAGAGCCCGCTCGCTGTTCTGTTTCTCTGCCACACAGCATCTCGAGGAGTCTACTCAGTTGGCAAGAGCACTATGTCCTTATACTCAGGTATCCCTTGGGCAGGAACTTGAAAACTCACTGCTCGTGGCTGGGATCTAAACGCTCCAGTCCACGCCCATGACTGGACACCTGTTTCCAAGGCTTCCTAGTGCTGAGAAAGCATCTGTACAGTATGATTTGAAAACAGCACTTGTGGGATCAGGCCACACACACAGAATCAGAATAACTCGGTCTGGAGCCAAAAAAGAGCTGGGCTACAAATATAGTTTAAAAGTAATTTAAAAAAACAATTCCCATTAAAAGGATAGCCAAGTGGAAGCGCAGGGATGTAAATCGCGCCTCTCTTCACGGCACAGCAGAAGGCTGGCTGCTCCTTTCCGACAAGCCCCACGCCGCTGAGAAGCGGGGCCCCTCGGGATTTGAGGCCCAGGGCACTCAGCACAGGTGGGCCGCCAGGTCGGTGCAGGCAGGCAGGCAGGCTGCTCGAACGTGTCGGTCAGGCTGGCAACCCACGGGCAGCACTGCAATGCCAAGGATTCCTGCCTGAGTTACGGCTACAGAAGACACACAAGGACGACCCCCAGCCCGGCACTAACGCACACTGCTGCAGCATCGTGTGTTACAGTCATCTAACAAGGACGCCACCTTCAAGCTCTCAGTCTGACAGGGAAGAAACAGGAAAACACAACAGCAGATTTGAGGCAAGCTAAGGTGTGGTGGGACCCTGAGTGGCATGACCCTAAACTGCTCCCTAGAGCCTTGTCCCCCACCCCTCCATTCAAGATCAAACAGGTCTAGACAAACTAACCAGTAATAAAGGCACTTTTCAGAAGGACCCACGTCTAAGAAGAGCCATGCTGCTGAGGACAAACTAGTTTTAAGCTATTAGACAGCTTATGAATCGGGGGCGGCTGACCTAGAATCGTGGACGCCCCGTCCCTGCACTAGCTTTCCTTGGCCCCAGCCAAGGTCAGCTTATGGAGGCTGTGAGATCCAGCCTGACTCATGAATTGGCTGGACCGATGGGCCACCTGGCCATCCATCTGCTTTGAAGCCCACGTGCTTCCACTGGACCTGGATTTGTCTCTTTTTCAGCAGGGGAAGCGGGGTGGGGGGGTGAGGGGAGAGGACAGTGGATACTGCTGTGGACCCTGGAAAGACATGGGCCTCCAAGTTAAAATTAATATGGCCCTAGAGGCTCCCCAAAAATCTAAAATACAAAAAATTAACCACTGCTTATTCTTTTTATCAGGCTTTTCTCTGATATAAATACTCTATTCCACTACTAAAATAAACCCTGCTTTGAAGAGGTATTTACCCAGAAGTGCTCAAAAGTGTTGAACTGAAGCATATTTCTAAATAAAGTTTAAATGAACTGTAAGACATCATAACTTCTTTTACGCAGTACCTTTTTAAGAGCCAGGAACAAAAGAAGTAACAAAAAAAGATCCAGGAACAATTAAACACTGTAATACTAAACAGCACAGATTTCCCAATGTAACATTCCCAAATTACAACATCTTCAGTTCAGTTCAGTTGCTCAGTCGTGTCCGACTCTTGGCGACCCCATGAATTGCACCACACCAGGCTTCCCTGTCCATCACCAAATCTCGGAGTTTACCCAAACTCATGTGCATCGAGTCGGTGATGCCATCCAGCCATCTCATCCTCTGTCGTCCCCTTCTCCTCCAGCCCCTAATCCTCCCACTATCAGGGTCTTTTCCAATGAGTCAACTCTTCACATGAGGTGGTCAAAGTATTGGATATATTTAATTTAATAATATAGCCCAGTGTCTATTTTAAACAAGGGATTAATAAGACTGTTATCTGTGCTCTCAACAAAGACCACAAGGTAGGCCCCACTGCTAGGTCTGGGTTCCCCACTAAAGCCTTGACTGGAAAGCTTATACAATAATGATATTCTTTCTCAAGTCCTGTCTGCACCAAGACATGGTTTTCCTTTTGTTTCCAGCCTGATTCTAGATGCAGGCACCTAGGCAGAGAATTCAACTTTCCAATGCTAAATGGGAAAAGGCAGTTGAGATCTCCCCTTTCTTAAAAAAAAAAAAAAGAACTCAGAAAGGATTTAAAATGTACAATGTACAACTCTTAGGGACTTGCTTCTGTCTTTATTTCTATAGTCAATATTAACACTGACTACTCAAACAATAATCACACTATTTTACAGGATGGTCGCCTGTGTCCCAGAACACTCCCAAAGCCCGCTCTAAGGCAAGAATAATGAAGTTACTTTTGCTCAGCCTCAGACATAAGCAATCCTTGTGTAGATATGCTTGTTATGGGATGGGGGAGGGCTCATCCTTTCTCAACTCTGATTTCCCCAGCCACTCTCCAAAGGCTGCAAACACTGGCTAATGGTTAAAAGAGGCTCCACGCTTCCCTAAGGAGGCTGGAAAGTGCTAAGGAAGAGGCTCCTACTGCCTTGGGGAGGAAGTGATGAAGCTGAGTCAAACTGTAGCTTTAGGAGGAGACTGCCAATCATGTCTGTACAGGAATCAGGTGATCAGCAGTTGCATAAAGCCCGAGGATGTCACATGCCTCTTTTGTTTATAAGCAAACTTGTTTTGAAGACTAAAACCCTCAAACAAAGCACTGCTACCTTAAATGTGGGCCAGGAAGTTATTAACTGGAGCCAAAGGCACTGAAGGATCTGGGTGGAGGGGCTGGTTAGTGTGCCTTGGGTCACCGCTGTAACCTGTTTTAGGAAGGATTCTTACCAGGTTGGAAGCCTCTGCTACCCTGAAAATCACTTTTCATTTCCAATTCTACTGGGGGAGAGGGCATTAGTTAAAATCAGCAGCCACTGTAATTGCTACATTAACATAATCTTAATGTCTCCAGAAGCCTGCTTCATTTCTTCAAAAAGTATCAGAAGATCAGGATCAAGGAAAACAAAACTCAAGGCTACAGGTCCTACTCACAGACTTTTTCCCACCAAGAAGCCAACTCTGGGAAAGAGAACACACAGGGCCGTCAAGGAGCTGCACAAGCTGCAGGTGGCATGAAGATTTATTTACCTCCACCTCCCCACCACCTTAAAGGAAGCGGAACGTGACCGCAGATGCCCAGGGCTTCCCTAGCCTCCCCTGGAGAAGAATGCACCCAGCAACACAGTGCCCAGAGGCCTGGAAGGAAGGCTGAGAGCCCAGCGGGGTGACAAGATGACCCCTGGCAACACCACAGCTTCCTAAGCTCGAGCTGTAAGCAGACCATGGTGCCCATTAGGCAGGGCCTGGCCTTTCTCCTCAGGCAGAGCCTTGGCGTAATGGAAGGCAGACCTTCCATTCTCCCCTGCTGCTACTGCTGCTGCTAAGTCGCTTCAGTCGTGTCTGACTCTATGCGACCTCATAGACGGCAGCCCACCAGGCTCCCCCATCCCTGGGATTCTCCAGGCAAGAACACTGGAGTTGGTTGCCATTTCCTTCTCCAATGCACGAAAGTGAAAGTGAAGTCGCTCAGTCGTGTCCGACCCTCAGCGACCCCATGGACTGCAGCCCACCAGGGTCCTCCATCCATGGGATTTTCCAGGCAATCCTCTGCCAAACATCAGGAAGCATAAGTGGCAGAGACTGGGCCTTTCCTGGAGCTTTCAAGGATTTTCAAAAGAAGCATATTTTGGCTACATGGGCTAGTTCCCAGGGCTTCTTAAAGCCTTAGCATCAGAAGTACTACTTTTGGGGGGATAACAAAATGAAACTCAGGAGGAAGGGGGCCAGCATCTGGCTCTGTTACTCAAATCAGTAACAGAAAAGAACTGACCAGGGATACAGATTGAGCCAGAAAATTATCCTCTCTCCACAGGAAACTAAACCTCGGCTGTCGCCTACCTTGAAGAGAACTGTAATGCCCCTGCCTCATTTCCGGCCCCAAATATCCCAAAGACTGCTTCCAGGCAGCCCGACAGCAAGAACAAGAGGGCAGCTACTCTGACAGAGCAAAAGGAGGTGTAAGTCTGTAAAGGGCCGTCTCCGGGTACCTGAGGCTCAGGCAGGGTGCTTAACTGAAGCTGGGCTTCAGCACGGCCCACAGGCTCCTGGGGAAGAACGACAGGACTTATTTCATGGATCATTTGGAGAAAAACCTCATTTCAGGCTTCAGTTCTACTGATGGCTTAAGCCTAATTAAGTCCCGAACTATTTAAAAGGATTCTTGGGTATCTGAGGCTGAATTTCATCTTTTTTTAAAAAGTCCAGGCCTTGCTCTGTTTTCTTAACCCAAAGTGCACACAGCAGCCCTTTCTTGTTTTCCTTGAGCTCCTGATGACAGGGAGCACAAAATTCAGTCTAATCAGGATCTCTAAAAGTTTTCAGACTTCCAAAGTTTTGAGTTCTGTAAGCAACCAAGCAGATGTCCAATACCAGTAAACACCCCTCACCTGGACTGTGGGACTGTCTTATCCACAAACAGGAAGATCGCCTTTTCAGAAGGAAGCTGGATCCTTTTCCTGATGATCCACATGAACTGAGCCACAGTGATGTCGGATGGAACCAGATACTTCCGTTTGTCAATGTCAACAATCTGAGAGCCTGAGACCTTTTCCACAATCACCTGCAAAAGCAAAGTAAGGTCATGACTGGATTGCTAATGTGATGCTCTGGCCTTGCATTGCTGGAGTGCTGATTAACAGTGTGTGGGCAAGGAGGTGGGTGGGAAACGGCATAACATGAGCAAATATGCCCCCGGCTTAATAAACCACATGCTCTGGAGATTAAGAATTGATATAAATGTGTTACAAGGAAACAGTAAGTGCTTTTCTGTGGTCAATTATTAATACAGTTCTCATCCCTGATCTCAGCATGCATAAGAGAAACACAGCCCTCACTGCAAAGCTTTTCAATACTTTGGGCAGACTCAAGAATATCTGGTGAAGGGTTCCTCTACAGCCTCTTACTCCAAGACCCCAGAATGGATCTGCCTTCACACTACAGGGGAATTAAGATCCCAAGGAACACAGGAAATGAGAAGGGATGGATCAATGGGGATGACTGGCAACCCCAGGCAGCCAAGGACCAAGCTCTTCACTTGGCCTGTTGCTTCTCTCTGAACTAAGTTTCAAATCTATCCCTTCTGCCTCTCCCCAAAGGAACTGTTCATAAGCAGTAAGCTACAATAACAGGCCTGGATGTCCTCAAAAATAAGGGTTACAGAAATTATTTCCCCCATCAAGGGATAAATACAGGATAAGCATTATTGATCACTGGCGGCTCAGACTTTTTTTTTTTGGTCAGGAAAGGATGACAGGGTCAGGGTGAGAAAAGGGAACCAGAAGTCAGGTAAAGAGGAAGGCGCAAAGTTAAAGATGAATGTCCTGAGACTGAAGTACCACTTTCAAGACCAAAGTGAACGTCTCCCTCCACCACCATTCCCTAAAGTGGTTGTGACCTGTCGCCCTGTCCTAGAACATATTTCTTACATAATTGGCTAGGGAGCTCAGAGGCTGCAGACAGCTCGCTGGCCTAGATCGCGAGGTTCAGCACCGAAGCATCCTGAACAGCATCCACTACAGCCCCTCAAGTCGCGGCCCTCGACGGCCCCTTACCCCGTGTGGCCCATCTGCCAGCACAACCGTGACTGTAGTCTAAACTTGTCAACTGCTGAGCAGCCTTGGCCCCACCACCGGTCCTAGACGGCAGGGCTGACAGCGAGGTGAGGGCGGGGAACGCACTCACCGGAACCCGGTCGGGGTATTTCGCTCGGATCTTCGCAGATTCCACGCATCTGTGTTCTGCCGGAGAAACACACGGGGCTGACGGCCGCGCCTGCCCGCCGGCCGGCTCCCAGAGCCCCGGCCCCCCTCCCTCCGGGACCTGCGCACGCCCCCGGTCTTCTTGAGCGTCCGGGCGGGCCCGGTCCTCGGGGCCCCGGCTCCAGCAGGGCCCACAGAGGGCGGCCCGGGGCGTGTGGGCAACCGCCCCAGGGGCCAGGACATCGGCCGCCCGAGCCCCGAGGGAAGCACCCGCCCCGCCCGGGCCCAGCCTGCGGCGGCCCGAGTGGGGGAGGGGGGCCCCGCCGCCCCCGCCCCCGCGGCGGGGCCAGCGGCCGAGCGCTCACCCAGCGAGTGGTCCTCCTTGAACATCCACTTCATGGCGGCAGCGAAGAAGGGACGCAGCCGGCTCTCGGAGCCGCGGAGCTCAGCGCACCAACCACAACAACAACGACGGCGGCAGCGGCAGTGACTACACGGCAGGCGGGACTTCCGGCTGCCGGAGCCTAGCAACCGGGAGGGGCGGGGCTTCCGGCGCCGCTCGCGGGACCCCGCGTCAATGGGCGGGGCCGCGCAGCAAGGGGCGGGGCANGTGTGTGTGTGTGTGTGTGTGTGTGTCCTGCCTGACCATATGCCTTCAGGTTCTCCAGTGATGTTATTCCTTTCTTCCTCCAAGACTCACCAGGGCAGTGTGCTCTGGTTCATCCCTCTGTTTATGAGCTGGTGAATATGTAAGAAGATATTCACTTAATTGGGCACGTGATCCTTGCCACGTGCTTGTGATTCTGATGCATCTGAAAGGCTTGTATGTTTGAACATTGTCATTTATCATTTCCTAAGTTGAAATTCCTGATGGATGCTGTGGAATATAGCTTCATTCTAGAAGTATTTCTTGTTATTTTAACATCGCTTCCTTGTTTTTTATGAAAAATCCTTTGAATTTCATGCCTGGAAATTGTTGTTGTTGCATGTAAGAGCACTGTTCTAAGGGTTGGTGAAAAGCAGCAAACAGAACAGACAATACTTCCACTCTTACGGAGTTTGCATTCTAGTGGGACAAAATGAAAAAATATATATGTTGGGTAATGATAGGTGCTGTTTAGAAAAATAAAACATACTTGGTGACTAGTGAGTCACCATGATGGTGGGAGCGAATGCTAATTAGATAAAGTGGTTGACATATTTCTGGGAATAGGAAGGAGTCCCATGTGACTGGAGCTGAATATATAAGAAGGTGTGCATTAGGAAGTGAGACCAAAGAGATCTAGAAAAGTGGGTTGAGCTTTGAATTCCATTTGAAGCACTTTAGATTTTTTTTAGAATGAGATGAGAAGGCAGTGGAGGGTTATAAGCAAAAGTGTGACATGATATGACTTTCCTAGCTTCTGTGTAGACAGTAGATTATAGGGGGTTGAGGATGGAAGTAAGGGAACAGTTAAGAGTCTATTGTGATAATCCAGGTATAAGATTATGTTGGTTTAACCCAAGATAGTATCTGTGGAGGTGATGGGAAGCAGCTGTGTTCTAGATACATTTTGAAGGTAGATCCAACAAAATTTGCTGATCAATTGAATATGATTCATGAGGAACAAGTCTAAGTCAAGGTTTTGGAATAATTGAGTGGTCATTTACTGGAACAGGGTGGAGCCAGAGGGGTGGGGTGTGCAAATCAAGAGTTTGGTTTTGAATATATTAAGTGTAAGATGCCCAAGAGACGCATCCAAGTAAAGATGTAGAGTAGGTAGATGGATCTATGAATCTCAGATGCAGGATAGAAGTATTTAAAGCTATCAAATTAGATGAGATCTGCTAGAGAGTGAGACAGTATATTAAAAAGCAGAAACATTACTTTGCCAACAAAGGTCCATCTAGTCAAGTCTGTTTTTCCAGTAGTCATGTATGGATGTGAGAGTTGGACTATAAAGAAAGCTGAGCACTGAAGAATTGATGCTTTTGAACTGTGGTGTTGGAGAAGACTCTTGAGGATCCCCTGGTCTGCAAGGAGATCCAACCAGTCCATCCTAAAGGAGATCAGTCCTGGGTGTTCATTGGAGGGACTGATGTTGAAGCTGAACCTCCAATACTTTGGCCACCTGATGTGAAGAGCTGACTTATTTGAAAAGACCCTGATGCTGGGAAAGATAGAAGGCAGGAGGAGAAGGGGATGACAGAAGATGAGATGGTTGGATGACATCACCGACTCAATGGACATGAGTTTGGGTAGACTCTGGGAGTTGGTGATGGACAGGGAGGCCTGGTTTACTGCATTCCATGGGGTCACAAAGAGTTGGACATGACTGAGTGACTGAAATAAACTGACTGAAGAGAGTGAGTATAAAAATGAAAATAACCTATTTTGCAAATAGAATTAAACACTAAGGAATGAAGATGGTTGTTAACCCTCTGATAGTGAATCAGTGAAGGAGTTAAAAATTGGACCAAAGACCCGTGCTTCCCTTTACAGAGCTGGTCATTGTGTCCTAGTTCGAAGTATGTGTACACCATCTTACACAGGGAAGAACTTAGTATGCTTCTTAGTGGAGAGATTCAAAGCAACTTACAAACATGTTTGTCACCTGATGGTCTCGAGGTACAATGTCTGTCTTCTATCATAACCTACCTTTTTTTTTTTTTGCCACATCACATGGCATGCAGGAATCTTAGTTTTTAGTTCCCCACCCCACCCCCAGGGATCCAACCCATGCCCAGTGCACTAGAAGCTCGGAGTCCTAACCGCTGAACCACCAGGGACTTCCCTTTACCTACCTTCCGGATGTCTTTTTCCAGTTCACCATTCTAATTGGTTTCTCTGGCTGATAACACTGTCATCTTGGACTGTGGTAAGGGCACTGTATAGTTTTCCCATATGAGCATGTCTTGACCTCTCTTCTTTGCTAGGATCTCAGCTGTTCTCTTCATCTAAACCCAATTCTAGGTTATAGTAACTAAACTTATCATGGTAATCATTTTGAAATGTATAGAAATACTGAATCACTATATTGTATAACAGGAACTAACCTAATGTTGTGGTCAATTATACTTCAAAAACGAACTCATTAAAAAGAGATCAGGTTTGTGATTACCCGAGGCAAGGTGGAGGGAGGGGAAAGTTGGATGAAGTCAGTCTGAAGATATAAACTTCCAGTTATAAGATAAATAAGTACTAGGGAGGCAATGTACAACATGATAAATATAATTAACACTGCTTTATGTTGTATATGAAAGAGTAAATGCTGAGTTCTCATCACAGGGGAAAATTTTTTTCTATTTCCTTAATTTTTAATCTATGAGATGAGAGATGTTCAACAAATTTATTGTGGTAATCATTTCATGATGCATGTAACTCAAATCATTGTGTTGTACACCTTAAACTTATACAGTGCTGTATGTCAATTATATCTCAATAAAACTAGGAGAAAAACCTACTTCTAGGTTGCCTTCAAAATAGGAGTATCTATGAGTGGATTTCATTCTGAGCACAAACTTCACTAACTCGGCACTGCAATGTGATCCTTGAGGGCCTTTTGATGGAGAACTTGGCTACTGACTACTTAAAAAAAAA
>SJYQ01092557.1:48683-100952 GCA_006410935.1 Redunca redunca | reverse complement strand
AGTAAATTCAATTAGAAGGCAAGTAACTATGCAATCTTTATTATTCCTATTAAAACCAGGCATAAATTCTGAGTACTAGATTAAAGAAAATTGGATACAAATTTTTGTTGAAATTTTTAAATGCCATATATTTTCCATTAAAAATATTGATTTTTTTTAAAAAACAAACAACAGGAAAGTTAAAACTTCAAAATATCACCTTAAAGTGGATAATAAATAAAATGCAATCTGTCAAAAAAAAAAGTCTTAAAATCCAAATTAGCTGGAAAAATTTAAAGAGCTATCAGTTGGCTGAAAAATTTACTTACATGGAAAACTTCATTTGTTGCTAGCAGAATAAATGTACTATGTATTATTAATAATATTATTATTATTTATAATATTATTATTATTGTTCAGTCGCTAAGTCAGGTCCTATTCTTGGACTGCCTGCCTGCCTCTTCTGTGCATGAGATTTCCTAGGCAAGAATATTGAACTGGGTTGCTACTTCCTTCTCCAGGTCTTCCCAACGCAGGGATAGAACCCACGTCTCCTGCATTGGCAGGTGGATTAGTTACCACTGAGCCACCTGGGAAGCCCCATTATTAATGATACCACTAAGTAACGCTTCTTTTGACTAACTTTTATAGACCTAGGCATATTAGTAATAGTTCATAGGTATTACCATCATTTGCTTTATAGAGATGAAGAAATTGAAGCTTAGAAGAGTTAACTTGGGTGTGTGTTCAGTGGTTTAGCTGTGTCTGACTCTCTGTGACCCCACAGACTATAGCCAGGCTCCTCTGTCCATGGGGTTTTCCCAGCGAGAATACTGGAGTGGGTTGCCATTCCCTCCTGCAGGGGATCTTCCTGGCCCAGGCATCAAACCCATATCTCCTGCATCACAGGCAGATCTTTACCACTGAGCCACCGGGGAAGCTGTTAACTTCGAATCCAGGTCTGTCAATTGCCAAGACCAACTCCATTCATACTGACACTTTATTTCATATATAGATGTATATAATTTACACTCTACCAAACATTTTGTTTATTTCTTGCCTGAAAAAATATTAACAGTGTTTTAATAGGATGAGATGAAAACAATTTAAGAAATTTGAAAATTCCTCTTACATATTAGAAATATCCAGAAGGAATAGCTCACATAGGAACACCACCACCAAGGTTGATTTGTATTCTCTACTCTGTAAGGTGAGAATGATATTTTTCAGGCTTTGGAAGATAGTCTCCCCTTTCTTGATAAACTCACAGAGGTATATGTTTTTTACTTTGTAGTCAAGACAGTCTAGTATTTGCCACCAGGATGACAGTAACAAATTTAAGTAAGTTCAGTTCGGCAGAAAAATGAAGAGAAGAAAGTTACCTTTTCAGGTTGTGTAAAAAATTTCACTGGCAGGACTGGATCCTTTGGTGACTCTGCATTGCACAAAGCACTTTTACTATTTATCACGCACAGGGCCACATCACACACTGTATAAAGTTTCTAGGGAGGAAAAAAATCACGTAACTTTCAGGAGTGCAAAATAAGCACAGGTACCAATTCTACCCAATATGTAACATGGAATCAACACAGTAATATGGGGCTATTGTTATTCCTTGAATATTCTGCATGTTGTCTCTGGCACTTCTTCTGATGTAGAAGTAACAAGAAGACTCCTATCGAACAAAAAAGTCCCTTTCATTTTACTTTAACATGAATGCCAAGTATGCATTAAAAACAACAAACCAAACTAAAGGAAACATATATGAAGAATATCTACTGGTCTTTAACACTTACTAGTTCTTAAGACAGCATAGTTATAAATTTCACTAGTTCTTATCCTCATGCTCTGTACATATTTTAATATCTTTTTCAGAGTGATAAACATTCTTCAAAAAATAGACTTCAATGTAATGAAAGAAAAAGTACATATATTTATAAACTATAAGTATATATTTTTATAAACATTCTCTAATCTATTTATTATACAATAGGAAAAACAAGTGGGACATTGCTTTTTCCCTATAATTTCTTAATAGTCACTGGCCTAATATATATCTTACTTCATTTGTCTTGGATTCATCTGGAGACTGGGCATCTTTTGTTAGCTTGATATTCTCTGCCATCTTTTTCATAAAGGCATGGCTATTATTTTCATTTTTTGTCATTAAAACTTCAAGCATGAACCAGAGGCACCTAAATGAAACATATTCACTTAGTAAAGAGACTAGTTGCAAGTTCTTTTGCTGAGTGGATTAAATAATTTACTGGGAAGTTCAAGTACACAAAGAGTAAAATGCTAATGATTAATAGAAATATCCTATTATAGGATATAACACCACAAATAACAAACATGAACATATAGCTTAATATGAGAAAGCCTGACAGTTTCATGAGGCATACACATGAAGAGTCATTCTATAGGTACTTAATAAACATTTAGATGATATACTGTGTATTAATATCCAGCAATGACGAGCAAACCAGCATACAGCACGGTCTTGCCATTTTGACCATTTGTAAGCTATTTATCCTATGATCTAGGGCTCGTATGTAATTCTACTGTGACATAACTCTGAATTTCATGTGTTATGAGACTGGTGTGCATATAACCAGTAATTCAGCTAAACAGTCACATTTCAAGTCATTTTTCTGTTTTCTGCTTGTTATTTTATAGTTATTTAATACATAAAGTGTCTCCTGACACCTGAATTTCTAAGTAAAAGTGAATCCCAAATTGGGATGAAGATTATAATCATCTGAGGAACTTACATTGGCAAATCTAGAATCAAAATCTATTATTAAGTTCCCATGATGATTTTTTAGGCAACCACCATGGACTTACTGTTTTACTCCATCAAGAGGAAAAAAAAAATCACTTGAAGATAATCTGTGTGTACTTCTTTGCCTACAGTATATATATGTGTTTTAAGAGACTACTGTAAAGGAAAATTTAGCACTAGGTTAATGGAGTTTGCTTTTAGTAGACCTGCCTTGCAATAAATACTAAACTCAGTCTTCAGGCAGAAATGAAAGAACACTAAACAGTAACTTGAAACCATAAGAAATAAAAAAACCACTGGTAAAGGTAACATAGCTAAAATATAGGGCCAGCATTACTGAGCTTCTGATTTGTAACTTCTTTTTAAATATATGATTTAAAAAGCAAATGCAGGGAATTCCCTGGTGGCTCAGTGGTAAAGAATCTGCCTGTCAATGAAGGAGACGAGAGTTTGATTCCTGATCCAGGAAGATCCTATATGCTGCAGAGAACTAAGTCCTCGTATCCCAATTGTTAAGCCTGTGTGCCAGAGCCCAGGAACCACGCCTACTGAAGCCCATGTGCCTCAGAGCCTGTGCTCCGCAGAGAGAAGGCACCACCGTTAAGAAGCCTGAGCACTGCACCTAGAGAGTAGACTCCGCTCTCTACAGCTAGAGAAAAGCCTACCAGCAACAAAGACCCAGCACAGCCAAAAATAAGGGAACAAACCACATGCATGAAAATAATCACATATATGTGAAAGGAAACAATATATAAAAATATAATTTGTATCAATTACAATATAAAGGGATGTATAGGAGCAGAGAAGGACGTGGCAACCCACTCCAGTACTCTTGCCTGGAAAATCCGATGGATGGAGGAGCCTGGTATGCTATAGTCCATGGGGTTGCAAAGAATTGGACACAATGGAGCAATTTCACATTTCACAAGAGCAGAGTATCTTTACACTAGTGAAACTAAGTTGCTATTATTGAAAATAGGTTGTTACAACTTTAAGATGTTAAGAGTAATTATTACGAAAATAACTAAAAAACATATCCAAAAGAAAAAAGTTCCCTACAAACAACTACAGCTGACCCTTGAATAACACTGGAGTTAAGGGTGCTGACCCTTCACACAGTAATTTGCATTTAACTTAGTCTGGGCCCACTGTATAATCGGTTCCTCTGTATATGAAGTTTGTCTGTATCTGTGGGTCCGCCAGCCGTGGATCTTGAAGCACTACAGTATTTATTATTGAAAAAAAATCTGCATGTATGTGAACCTGCACAGTTCAAATCTAGTCATACTGTAAAGTTCAACTGTAAATACAAAAATGAGAGGTAGTAATGGAGCAATTAAATAACAAAAAATATAGAAGACACAGAAAAAACTAATAGTTATGTGGCAGAAGTAACTTCTTCCTTATCAGTAATTACTTTAAATGAAAATAGATTAAATTCCCCAATTAAAAAGCAGACAAGCAGAATGGATTAAGGGAGAAAAAAGATCCACACATATCTTGTCTACAAGAGACTCATTTCAGATACAAAAACACAAAGTAATTGAAAGTGAAAGGATGGGGAGAAAATACATTTCATACAAACAGTAACCAAAAGAGAGCTGGTAGCTATTTTATAATTAGACAAACTGGATTGCAAAAGACCCAGAAGGACTGTATTGAAGAGGATATGACTATTATAAACACAAACCTTACAAGAGCCCCAAAACCTATGAAGCAAAAACTGACAGAAGTCAAGGGAGAAACACATGTTCCACAATAAGAGATTTCAATACCTTATTTTAAATAATGGGTAGAAAAAACGGAGAGGAGACCAAATAGAAAATAGAGAACCTGAACAACACTATAAATCAAGCACATGTATCAGACATAGATGGAATACTCCAACTAACAACAGCAGAACACACAGTTTCCTCAGGTGAACTTGGAATATTCTCTAGGACAGATCATAAGTCTTAACAGACCTCAACAGCAAGGCACAAGTCTTAAAACATATCTTTTCTGACCAGAACAGCATGAAACTAAAAGTCAGTAACAGAAGGAAAACAGCGAAAATTGGAAGACTCACACATATATGGAAATTAAACCATATCTCTCATTTTTTTTTTCCCCAGCCATGTAGTTTGCAAAGTCTTAGTTCCCTGACCAGGGTCTGAACCTGGGCCCTTTGCAATTAAGGCGTGGATCCCGATCACTAGATGGTCAGGGAATTCCCAAACCACACTCTTAAAACAATCAATGGGTCAAAGAAGAAATCACAAGAAGAATTAGAAAATACCTTAAGACAAATAAAAACACAACATACCATACTTACAGGATTCAGCACTGGTAGTGCTGAAAGGGAAATTTATATCTAATAACACCCTATATTAAAAAAAAGTCTTAATGAATAATCTCACTGTATACTTTAAGAAACTGTACACCTTAACTAGAAAAAGAAGTTAACACTTCAAACTACACAGTAACTTGAAATGTTTAAAGATATTCAAAAGCACTGCATACTAGGTAGAATCAAAAAGTATGTGCCAGTGATTTCAGTTCTAATTCGAATGACTTCAGTGCTCTTCCCACATCATTACTGCCTCTCTTAAGTCTAACCTTTTTCCACATGATGGCCTTGCAACTGAAACAGGGCTCAAAGTTTCCTTAACACAGACCTAGTGTTCTAGGCAAACATATACATTACTTTTTTACTTTATCAAAGTGCTTTCTGGGAAATCCCAAAATAAAAGTTATTTAAAAAAAGAATTTGCAAATAAAATATATTTATAAAATAAACAGAAATCCGAATTAGAAGACATTTTAGGAATTACCTATTTCATATCCTGTATTTTATGGCTAAGGCAACTGAAGCAGAGAAGCTCAGAGAAGTAAAGCTTTTACTGACATAGCTGGGACTAGAACCTATGTCCCCTTAAAGAGCTACAGGAGGCAGAAATAAGTGTTGATTACCACACGACTTAGCGACTGAGCAACAACAACAACCTCAAATAAGATTAGAACTAAAAGGTGTCATGTCCCATATAAAAAAATCATAGTAATTTAAATACAAGCTGAAGGAACCAATTTAAAGGTACAAAGCAAAAGCATAGCAATGGCAAAGTAAATACTGCTTTAAAGTTTCTTGGAGGTCATTTGTAGATAATTCTAGGCCATCGTGTACTTGTTTACTCACCATGCATCAATATACAAAGTTCTATTTTACATAAAAACACTTAAGTATTTTGCAATTGTTTACTTGCCTGTCTTTCCACCAGAGACAAATCTGTGACTGGTGTAACACATCTAATTTTGTATTACTATAGTCCTGCCACAGAGTATCTTTTATGCATGTGCATACTTTTGAGGCATCTTTTGAGGTTGAAAGTGTAGCTTTACAGAGAGAAATTTTCCCTACATGGCTTTCACATGGGTTTCTAAATGATCAAACTGACATAACTGAAGCCCATTTTAATACAAACAGTAAAAATAACAAAATAACCAAGTAAAAATAACCAAGTCAGTCTATTTCAAAGACTCAGCTGAAGCTAACTGCAAACAGCAGCAAACAAACAAAACAACCAAACAGAACTTATTAGACAGAAACAATTTTATAAGATGAAACTTAAAATTTACAATAAAAGCAAACCACAAAAAATTTTATTCTAATGGCGACAGTAACAAAAAAATTAAGCCTTTTTTAAAAAGTAAAAATATTTTAAAAAATTCTTTAAAAATCAACATGACTTACTCTTTAATATCACGAAGCTGATCAACATCTTGTGATCTTGTAAAATCTGGATCATGAGCTAGCAGGTGAATCATATATGGAACTACATACTCAGGCAACAGTGATAACAGTTTCTCTAGAGTGAAAACATTATTATTAACAATAGTAGTAATAGCTTTTATAAAAATCTCTCCCTAATTTAATGTTCTAACCACTTAACATTTTTCCCTCAGTTATTTCTAAATTAGAGGCAACATATCATCTGGATGATACTGAAATACTTTTTCAATTTTGTTATCAATTTTGAAGGCTACTAAAAACAAAGGATAATTTAAGATTGAGTCCCTGGCAAAGCTAGGGACTTCACTCTCCAACATCAGAGCAATGTGTTCAAATCAAGCCACGCTGCTCATCCTGTAAGATAAAATACAGTTCTTCCTTATATGCATTATAAACAGGACTCAGAAACTAAAATCTTAGATTTTACATACACCTTAACTGCAACAGCAACATTCTATGAAAGTCCCAGTGCTATACACTATTGGCTTGGCCATCTTATGGAAAAATGTAAATTAACTTACTGACCAACCCAATACAACAGAAATGTAAGAAATGAAACCCTCCAGAAATGGATACACTGACAAGATATAATTGCACACTGAGCACTTTGAAAGTTACTTACCAGTAGCCATGGGGTTCTGTTTAATGTACTCCCTGCGTATACTGATATTTTTCAGTAAACACTGTCGTGCATGCGCTCTTCTCTCCTTCACAGGATCTTTGGCACACAAGGCAAAGATGGCCATATACTCCAATGGGAGCAATAACTTCACAAGTGCCTTATGTAGCTTCTGAGCAAATATCTGCCTTACTTGATAGCACTCATCCTACAGCAGCACAAAACCAAAACTACTTAAAAATATTAGTACTTTTAAAATCATTAACAAAAACCCCTATTTAGTTTTTTAAAAACTGGCAAACATTTACAAAAGAACACTTTAAGCATTTTTAATGTCTTCATTTTAAAAAAAAGATATAATTACACTAAGGAAGTAAAAATTGTGGACAGATAATTGGTTAGAATAGTAATAATAGCAATCCCTTTTGTGTATACATCCACAGAGTAAATGGATACTTAATCTGTATTAAGTATATAATCATATTAATAAATTTAATGTTGAAGGCCAAGTAAATGACAAAATAAGACTGTTACTTACATTAATAACAAGTGCACAGAGCTGAAATTGTTCTGGGGTTATAATTTCATGGTAACAAGGTTCCTGAGCAAGCTTCATTATGGCACTACCAGCAGCTAATCGCAAGCGAGACATATCAGATTTACTATAAACAAACAAGAAAGAAAGAAACATTTCCTATAACCATTATCATTCATAAAGCACTTTGCTCCCTTTTTGACTGTTAAGGTCTTTAGCATAATTTACACTTAAATTGACATAATGTACAAGTATGGGAAAGATCCTTTGAGTCCTTGAACTGAACAGAGGGAAGAAGGCTCAAATCATTGTGACTATCTGATATTACATTTATCTGCCTTCATTAAAAATTTTTATTTACTTATTTGGATATAGCTGATTTATTATATTAAATTCAGAGGTACAATATAGCGATTCAAAATTTTTATAGATTATACTCCACTTACAGTTATAAAATCTTGGCTATATTTTCCATGTTGTACAATATATCCTTGCAGCTTATTTTATATGTAGTAGTTTGTATCTTTTAATCCACTACCTTGCTCCTCCCCATTCCCATCTCCCCAGGGGTAACCACTAGTTTGTTTTCTGTATCTGTGAATCTCTTTGTTATGTTCACTAGTTTTAATTTTTAGATTCCACATATAAGTGATAACATACTATATTATCTTTGACTTATTTCACTAAGCATAATACTCTCTAGGCCCATTCATGTTGTATCAAATAGCAAAATTTCATTCTTTTTAATGGCTGCCTTCATTTTTAATTACATTTTAGCTTAGATCTCTACTATGACTAAGGAACTCTGCTTTCATTTACAATAGCACCAACTGCAACACTAGCGAGAACCATTTACATTAGGAACTGTATTTCTCATTTTAAGAGGCATTCACATGTATCAAAGAAAACTTGATACTAAAAACTGAGAAATTAAAATTCACTTATCATTTAAAATCTATTTACCACAATTTTAAAATCCATACATGTATTTTACACAGGGGCTTCTCTGGTGGCTAAGATGGTGAAGAATCTGCCTGTAATGCAGGAGACCTGAGTTTGATCTGTGGGTTGGGATGATCCTGTGGAGGAGGGCATGGCAACCCACTCCAGTATTCTTGCCTGGAGAATCCCCATGGACAGAGGACCCTGGTGGGCTACAGTTCATGGTGTTGCAAAGAGTCGGACACAACTGAGCAACTAAGCACACACACACATTTTACACAGACATAATAGAAATCAATCTTAAGCCTAGATATGTCTGATGAAATGGAAGGGCTATGAATTAGGAAGTGATTTGTACCCTAAAGGAGGTGGCATCAGACAAATATCTAAAAGGAAAGAATATGGAGGTGAGAGCCAGTGTCTCTCAGGTACTAGTCTCTGAGGCAGACTTTCCTTTCCAACAGGAAGTTTTCTAAGGGAATCTAGAAGGCCCAGGAATCCCCACACCCCACCCAGTCAACTTAAACTACCTAAATAGTAAAATGTGACACTGATGTGGTGAAAGAACAATCTTCTTAATTCAACTGCTAAATGGAACATAACATAGCTTTGATATTTCAACGACTTCAAAAAAATGTGGAAAGCTGCCCTAAATCCACAAGGGACTATTATTTATCATACAAGAGGAGAAAACATGGCACTCTTGGACCACATGACCATCAAAGTGAGCACTGGTAACAATGAAGGACTCTCAAATGGTTTCTGAGGCAAATAAAAAATTACTATCTGGGTACGTTACTCTGGAAGATGGGGAAACTGAGGCTTGGAAAACTGACTCATGCAAGTTTATACAACTAGTAAATGGAGCAGGAAATTGAGTAAGTTTCTAATTCCAGAGTCCAAGCTAAACTACGGGATACATGCTGCTGCTAAGTCGCTTCAGTCGTGTCCAACTCTTAGCGACCCCATGAACTGCAGCCCACCAGGCTCTTCTGTCCCTGGGATTTTCCAGGCAAGGATACTGGAATGGGTTGCCATTTCCTTCTCCAATGCATGAAAATGAAAAGTGGAAGTTTAGTTGCTCAGTTGTGTCCGACTCTTAGCGACCCCATGGACAGCAGCCCACCAGGCTCCTCCATCCATGGGGTTTTCCAGGCAAGAGTACTGGAGTGGGGTGCCATTTCCTTCTCCAATGCATGAAAGTGAAAAGTGAAAGTCAGTTTGCTCAGTTGTGTTTGACTGTTAATGACCCCATGGACTGCAGCCCACCAGGCTCCTCTGTCCGTGGGGTTTTCCAGGCAAGAGTACTGGAGTGGGGTGCCACTGCCTTCTCTGATGGGATACATAATGTTTAATTAAGATCTGCTTAATATTTCATAATATGCATGTTCCACAACTGACCATTCTTCTATGTTTTGCGATGAAAAAAAAAAAAAACTGGAAAGAACATGTTAGTACGTATATTTTTATATGATTCTTTTAATTTCATGAACATAAAAATAAAGCCAAAGAATAATATTAATATTTTTAAGGACTCAGAAACAAAATGCCAAACTGTGCTGCCAAGACTATGCCCATTTATATTCACAGTAGTAGTGAGGGAAACCATTTTCCCTCATCCCACAGAGTAATGATTGCTTAAAAAATTTCTTTTTGATGATTTGATAGACAAGAGGTTCCACTTAAGTTAAAATTGTATTTATTGTATTTAGTGATGTTAAACATTTTTTTTAAAAGATAAACTGCAATATATAATCTTCATCTTTACTGGGGATCCTGCGTATTTATCACTGATTTGTAAGAGCTCATTATTAAGCCCTTGGGACACACTGTACATGGTTTCCCCAAATTTAAAACTTGCTGTCCCTACTCTTCAATCTGTTCATGCAAAGCTACTCTTGGCTTATTATAAAAATGATTTTTGATTGTTTTCTCTAGTTTACCAAAGCATTCAGTATCTCTACTGAATGTAATTGTGTATTTCCTATCTCCTCCAATAGAATGAATATTCCTTAGAGGAAGAAATTATTATATGTTTAAAAGGTTTGGCAGTACCTGGTATGATAGTGTTCAATAAATACTGAAAGCATAAATGAATAGTTAAGTCTATCCTCTAACAAATTTTAAAGAATATATCACAAGTAGAATTTTTCAGTTATTTCACATGAAAACCAGTAAATGAAAAATTTGACTTTTATTTTCATCTTAAAAGGTACAGAAAGAAGAAATGGTGATTTCACAGATTTGAAGACTGAACATGTGTAGAAATGGAAACAAATTTTTTTTTGGCATTTGCAAACCCTTGTATAGTCTTCTGCAAACCACCAAGAGGCTGCAACTCTTTCTTCTTTGAATCTACACTGAAATTTTTATTCCTTTCATGGCACCAAAACACTACACTTGTTCAACCACTATACTTACAGGGTAAGTTGCTTAAAGGCAGGAACTGAATTTTATCTGTTTTTACAGCAATGCTTTTCATAGTGTTTGGCAAATATTCAACAAGTATTTGTTTAATTGATCCAAATGTTGACGCTAACTGTTAACACTGCTATACTGATTATGACTAGAAATTTACTGGAAAAAGGTCAATCTTTAGAAATGAAAACACACCATTATTGAGATATAAACCTGAAGTAAGTACATAATTGAAACACAAAATATATAGTGCAATTACAACAGCTAATATTAAGTAAATAATTCTTATGTAAGCTCTACCAACATCTTGAAGCTAAAAAAAAATTAGAAAGGAAGAAAAATCTCACCTGATCCTCTTCTGCTCTGTCAGGTCACCCTCACTAACCAACATTGCTGATAATAACCGAAGAGTTGAATTGGCAGATTTAGACTGGTTGTTTTTCATACCCAACAGCCATCTTACCAGAAGTTTAATTGCCTGTACCTATAAAATATTAACATGCTAAAAGAAGAAAGCAACTTAAAATTCCACTTAAAGGGAAGATTTATGTTAATTACATTAGTGAGATTACTTAGCTGTCAGCAGACATGTTTTATTAAACAAGTCTGTAGGATAATAATGAGAACTAATACTTATTCTGTTTATGCCAGGTGCTTCTCCCAGATTTGTACATGTATTATTTTATTTAATTTACCAAACAGCTCTGTGAGGGAGGCATTCTTATTTCTAATAAGTAAGGTAACCTAGAGTCGGAGACGACTGAAGCAACTTAGCAGCAGCAGCAGCAGCAGCAGCAGCAAGGCAACCTAAGACACATTACTATGATAGATAGCATACCCAGGCTCTAGCTTCTGAATTCAGACTTTTCACACCTGGACACTTGCTTTTCAAATCATTTAAAAATACTGATATATATTTTTTTAATAACTAAACTACACAGATTGTAGTGGTTAAAAATAACTAGATAGATTTTAATATTTCTTATAGTACTGAAGAACTATTTTGATCAAAAAACCCAGGAGATTTTGTAATTATTTGTAGTCATAATTGCTTGGAGCCTTACACTCAAGACTGTTATGAAATGTATGCAAGAACTAGCTGAAGAATGTAGGTATCATTTACTACATTTATTTATCGACAACCTGGATAAAGGAACTGATGGAATAAATGATGCCATGAAGCTATTCAAGGTGAGATAGATTATCAGATAAGATGATAAAGAAGTCTTGTTTTAAATCACAAGACTACCACTTTATTTTTATTTTTCTTTTTTCCTCACATTATGGTTTTTGTTTTTTAAATTTACTTTTTAATTGGAGTGTAATTCCTTTACAATGTTATTTTCTGCTGTAAAACAACATAAATTAGCTATAAGTATAATATCCTCACCCTCTTAACCCTTCCTCCCATCGAGCCTCCCCACCCCGCCGCCACAATCCCACCCTTCTAGGTTGTCTCCTTTTTCTATCAGTTATTGCTTTTTTTCCTGGGTCCTGGTGCACACTAGATCTTGTATGTACCCTCCAAGAGTAGATTTTCTGTTTCCCCCAGTCCTGTGGAGTTTTTGCAATCAAATACCACTGGCCTTCCAAGCCAGATTCTCTGGAGCCTTCTCCTACTGTTGCCAGACCATCAGGCTGGGAAGCCTGATGTGGGGCTCAAGGCTTTCACTCCTGTGGGAGAACTTCTGTGGTATAATTATTTTTCAGTTTGTGGATTATCCTCCTTGTGGATATGAGATTTGATTTTATCGCATGTGTCCCTCCTACCGTCTTGTTGTGGTTTCTTCTTTATCTTTGTGTATAGGGTATTTTTTTTGGTATACATTTTTTTTTTTAATCTTTTTTTATGGTTGTTTGGCAGTTAGTTGTGATTCTGGTGTTTTTGTAAGAAGGAGCCATATTGATGATAAGTCCTTTTTCTAATTCACATTATAATTTCTTTGACTCATGATTTAATTATTAGACATTATGTATGAAAAATCATTTGTAGGAATCTGAAGATCATGATAAATGCACTTTCTTCCAGAGATTTGGTGTTTGCTTCTGTAGGAACCCTGAGGCCCTACCAGTCTTGACCAATTTACCCAAGTTCAAGCCTTGATCTAAGGTTATATTTCTTCAAGGACTTTGCATTTCTAGGTAACCTTGACCTTGAGGGTGTATACCTTTGTTGGCCTTTATTTGGGTTCTGTCTTTCAGGAACTTTAAGACTGTCAAAAGGAAAGTTTTCATTTTGTGGAGTAAGACAATGATCTCAGGGAAAAATGGCTATTGTACACCCTACACCTCAAGTGTCTCATTTCTATTTTATTTTTTGACCCATTAATTCCTAAGTTATTCATGCCTCAATAGTTTAAACTTAATATTTTAATCTACCATTTTAGCTGTGTTCAGTGAAGGGTTGAACATAAATATATACATGTACATACACATATATATTCATTATGTAAATGTGTGTGTATATATATACACATGCTGCTGCTGCTGCTGCTAAGTTGCTTCAGTCGTGTTTGACTCTGTGCAACCCCACAGATGGCAGCCCATGAGGCTCCTCTGTCCCTGGGATTCTCCAGGCAAAACACTGGAGTGGGTTGCCATTTCCTTTTCCAAGGACTACCACTTTAAAAATTAGCTTTACTGAGGGATAATTTACATCTATCAAAAGTTACCAATATGATGACAGTCATCTGTTTTTGCCAAATTAATATTCATATGCCTGTAGATAAAAAGTGGTAATGAGGCTAGACCTGAGGTGCTTCTGACATCAATATTCTACAATCTCTATGTAAAATAGTCTCACTGAAATCTTTCAGCAAGGCAGGAAGATCTACAAAACAGCTGACATGTATCTATATGTAACTAACTTTAAGGACAACTGCCATTTGAGAAACACACAACTTTTGGTTTAAAAATAAAGCACCTTATTTAAAATGCTTTTTTATTTTTTTTTTTAAGGATATCTATAAATGTTCATTATTTCAGCATAACAGTCATCAAGTTCTACTCAATTTTACCTTTGCTAGTACTTCAGGGGAAACCTCTTCATCTGGAGACCATAATTTTCCATTCTTCTCACCTGTTGACTACAGAAAATTGAATAAATTTAACTTTTAGAAAAAAATTTTAAATTTTTCTCATTAAGGTTTTCATGCTGAACAACACTGTGCTCTAGGAACCCCACAAGAAAGCCACCAAATAGGGTCTGGAAAAGAACAAAGTTGGAGGGCTAAAACCTCCTGACTTTGAAACTTAACTTACAAATCTATAGTGATCAAGAAAGCATGGGTGGTACTGACTAAGTATGGATACACAGATCAATAGAATGAAGCAGAAACCCTCACATACATGCTCAGCTGATTTCAAACAAGAGTGCTAACACCAATTATTGGGAAAACAACAGTCTCCTCAGTTCCTCAATGGTGCTGGCAAAATTAGATATAGCCATAAGCAAAGGCATGAAGCTGGACTGTTACATCATATATAAAAATTAACTTTAACACTAGATCAAAGATCTTAAGAGTTCCAACTAAAAAACTCTCACAAGAAGGTACAGGGGAAAATCTTTCTATTCTTGGATTCAGTATATAAATATTCAGAATATACAAAGAATTTTTACAACTCAACAACAACAAACAATTCAATTCAAAGTGGGCAAAAGACTCAATATTCAAAGATATATAAACAGCCAATAAGCACATGAAAAGAAAAATCACTAGCCATTAGGGACACAAACCAAGACCACAAGATACTACTTTGCAACTACCAGGATGACTATGATTAAAAAACCAAGTAAAGAATAAGTGTTGGCCAAGATGTGTAGAAAATGGAAGCTTTGTGTATGGCTGCTGGGAATGTAAAATGGTATAGACACTGTGGAAAAATGTTCAGCAGCCCCTCAAAAAGTTTAGCATAGAACGGTCATATGATCCAGCAATTCCACTCCTAGGCATATATCCCCAAAACCAGGGACTCAAATGTTCATATCAGCATTATTCACAACAGTTAAAAGGTATATACCCAAGTATATATCAATAGATGAATAAACAAAATATAGGTTAAACATTCAGCGGAATATTACTGTGGCACAAAATGAAGTCTTGAAACCATTATATAGAGAGAAATAAGCCAGATGCAAAAGGATAAATATTGTATGATAAGTTATCTAGAATAAGCAAATTCATAAAGCAGGCAAGTAGAACAGATGTTACCAGAGGTTGGCAGGGAGGAGGTAATGGGGAGTTACTGGTTAATGGATGAGTTTCTCTCCGAAATGATAAAGTTCTGAAAACAGGTAGTGGCAATGTGGATGTATACTTTAGGTGGTGGCTTGGACCACAAATTTACTTGGCTTTCCTGGGTTACCCCTTGTGTATATGGGTGTATACATATGTTATTAAACTTGTTTTTAAGAAAACAAAAAACCAATAAGAACATGGGTGTATATAATGTAAGTGAACTGTACATGTAAATGCGGTAAAATGGCAAAGTTTATATTATGTATATTTTACTACATACAAAAAACAGAACCATCTTAAAATAGAATTTATCAACAATCAAGCCACCATCTAAGAAGTGTCAAATTTCACACTTGTTGCCAGCCTTGTCTATCGGTAGTACAAGAACAATACGAAATTGCGGAGAAGGAAATGAGACTGGCCATGCTCGTGCAGCCTTCACTACTGTATTCAAATGGAGGGAGGATAAAGGAGGAGTGAACTGGCAGGTATTTTTTTTTTTAGTTTGAATACTGAGGGTTCTATTTTTTACTTCATGATTCATCTATTTCATGTTCCCAGATTTTTTTAAAGAAAAATTCTCGTAATAGCTACACAGCAAGAAGTTACTTTAAATAACAAATAACAAATAAAAATCATACACAGAGAAAAGCAGACATGTTGTTTCTGTGACAAATAAAGATGTAAACAGTCTTAATCTTATGATTCTAAATTTAAGGAGAAACTTACCCTGTCATTCATTAGTAGATCTTTAACAATAAAATTTGCTACTACAGATTTCATTGGGGAAGCGAACTGATCTGGTGCTAACATAGAAATGTGGCCCAATGAAACTAACGGAGTTATAAGTTGTTCTGGTACGTCAGCATTCAGACTCCTACTGAGAGGCTATAAAAATAAAACAGTCAAAATTACTAGTTTGTTTTATAGATATTTAGATATTGTACAGAATAGTGTATGCTCCCAAGTCCTCCTGAATTTATTGTGCCCCCAAAAAATCTGTTCTAAAGAGATGATTAAAAGTAACTTCAGTCATATTAGACACTTGATTCTTATTTCACCTACTGAAATTTAATAAGATTGAAACAATGTAAAAAGAAAGGGAAAAGTAAAACCCACATAAAGTAAAAACAAGAAAATTCTTCCATGGTCAAATCAGTCTTATTTTTAAGTCAGTTATGTTGTGGGTTTCTTGTCATGTGGGAACATTTAAAATGACCATGGATCATAATATTTAAGTCCACTAGGTTCTGTTCATATTGTATTCAGTTTATGAGAACAGGAATACCTTTCTGGTAGTAGAATCAGGCAAAGGATCATACATAAGGAAAGGCAAACAAAACTGATTTTCAAGTAGGGTTGCCAGGTCCATAATAGCTTCTCAAGCTAAATGGACCACTGAGCCAATGAAGCAAAGATTAAGTAAAATAATGTAACACAAAATACATAAAACAGCCTTCAGTGTGTAGCATTTGAACATATAGTCAGATGTCAAGGCTGGGAATATCTAAAGTGCTGAATAAAATAGAGTCCCTGCTCCCATGGAACTTATATTTTAGAGTGGGACTAAAGAGCTTAAAAAAAAGTGACTTTTTAGCTTCTTCAAATCACAGAAAATAAAAATAAAAATCAACAAAAACACATATGTAATTATATATACCTCAAAAATCTGTGCAAGCTGGACTTCTTTATTTGTGAATATGGCATGTATACAGTGAACAGCCTGTTTTGCTTGGTGTGGAGTTCCTCTCTTTGCTTTCTGATGTAAAATGGGAATTAAGGTCCTGGAAAAAAAAACCATAGTTTATTTTAAAAAAGCCCATAAACCACAAGTAGTTCTTTTGGTTGTCTCCAACTTCATCAGTAACTATTTGGAGGTATGCTCAAAGAAAGCTTCTCTTCTAAACTTCCTGATCTATAAAAAGATTTAAAGCCCCTTTCCCTGTCCTCAAGTACAATATAAGAAATACAATGCCTTTAGAATAAAAGGACTACTCCAGGAAACAATTTTCTTTTTAATACTACCTCATAAGAATGGAGAAGTAAACAAGCCACCTTTAATTTATAATCTAAAACTTCCCCGTGTCATACATCCACATTTTTCTTCTAAGAAAATACTCCTAAATTTTCCACTTCCCTCTCACAAACTTCTTCAGTTGTTTTAAAGCAGCCATGGGGAAAAGAGTAGCAAAAGGCCAAGTTTCATTAAAAAACAGATAAGGACATACCAGTGAGAGAAAGTATGCAAATAAAGTATGGCATGTTTCTATCAAAATACAAAAAATTGGCATATACATCAAATGGATAAGACAAAACATTCATATAAAATATATCAAAATGTTAAGTGACTCTCTTCATTTATAGTTTCTAAAGTTTCAGCTTTTTATAATGAACTTAAGTATTTTTTTTTACATCAAAAGAAAATTCGTAAGTCAAAACAAAAATTTAGGAAAAGGTGCTTGCTATACATCTGGTGTAATACTACTACTTTATAGATTATAAGGTCAATGATATCAAATCAAGTGCAATAGTGAAAAAGGGTCATACTATAACAGCGGTCCTCAACCTTTCTGGCACAGGGGACCAGTCTGTGGAAGACAATGTTTACCATGGATAGGGAGGGGAAGATGGCTTCAGGATGATTCTCAGAAGAAGCACGCACATGTGCAGTTCGCAGAAGGGTTCACGTTTCTGTGAGAATCTAAAGCTGCCGCTGATCTGACGGGAGGTAGAGCGCAGGTGGTAACACAAGCAGCTCTAAATACAGACGAAGCTTTGCTCACTCCCCTGCTGCTCACCTCCTGCTGTGTACTGATCTATGGAATCAGTACTGACCTGTGGCCTGGCGGCTGGGGACCCCTGTCTTGTAGTAATGGAAGGCTAGATATTAAGAGCAGTACTCTAAACCTTTATGCACCTCAATCAAAAAACTGGAACATATGCTAGTCAGTGTGAAGTCTACCTTGAAATTTATGAATGTGCCATATTTCTCTCCATACTGTTTAGAATAATGAAAAGGATTTTCATGCACAAATATCAATACATTCCTTGACTGAGCACTGTTGAAGTTTTTCTTTCAAATTCATTTACCAAGGTAACGGTTCTTATAAATAAGACCAGTTAGTAACAAAAGAAGATAAGAGTTTTGAGCAAACTGTCATTAAATATATTAATTCCTCTTAGCCTAATGAAAGGATGATACATAGGTCAACTTTAACCTTTCACCTTGTTTTTCTAGTGTGGTATAATCCAGTTACACCACCAGCATTGTTACTGAGGTCTGCAGCATTGTGCTTCTCTGCTTTCTCAATAATTCCCTCCTTCCTTCCTGATTAATCTTAAGAAAAGCTATGACAAACCTAGATAGCATATTAAAAAGCAGAGAAATCACTGTCGACAAAGGTCTGTATAGTCAAAGCTACGATTTTTCCAGTAGTCATGTATGGATATGAGAGTTGGACCATAACGAAGGTTGAGTGCTAAAGAACTGATGCTTCTGAATTGTGGTGCTGCAGAAGACTCTTGAAAGTCCCTTGGACAGAAGATCAAACCAGTCAATCCTGAAGGAAATCAACTCTGAATATTCACTGGAAGAACTGATGCTGAAGCTGAAGCTCCAATACTCTGACCACCTGATACGCAGAGCCGATTCATTGGAAAAGACCCTGATGCTGGTAAAGACTGAGGGTAGGAGAAGGGGGTAACAGAGGATGAGACGGTTGGATGGCATCACTGACTCAGTGGACATGAGTTTGAACAAACTCTGGGAGATAATGAAGGACAGGGAAGCCTGGCATGCTGCAGGTCACGGCGTCACAAAGAGTCAGACACCACTTATCGACTGAAGAACAAGTCTTAAGAACAAGAGGTTTTATTCCTCATGTCCAAAGTTACCTCTTCTACTGTTCCTTCTGGGATAGAATTCCTTTAAGTACATCCTTCACCTTAAAAAATGTATACATTTTCCCACTTTGTAAAACTCACAGTAACTTTAGCCCACTGTGTCAATCATTTTTTCTATAATGTACAAAGATAAAAATTATCATTTCTAGAGTATAAACTCCTTGACAGCAGGGACTGACAGTGGTAATCTTTTATATTAGCCACTACAGTGCTGACGATGAAAAGGATATACAATAAATGTTGAATTATTTCTCAAATTAAACTATTAGCTCACAAATCCAATAAAAACTTAAGGAGTCACGAATTCTCTTATTCTATTAATATATCATGAGGAAAAATGGGTTTGATTTGAATTTACCTCAAACTATTTACATAAATACCTTGAACATCTGATTATAATAGCTATCAGCCATGTTCTCTTCCTCCAAAAGACATCACACTCTCAGCACAAATTCTGATCCTAAGGCAACCTCTTAAAGCTGCCAAAGTAAAAATGCCAAAACGTGCTTCATTCCTATGAGGAGAGGGGAAGTACTCTAGAGATAAAAGAACCATGACCGACAGCTAGGCAACTGACAAGCATCTCATTAGGCACCTGGGATTACACAGTTCCTGAGTGAGGTATGAAGGCAGCACCTGCTGAATTTGGAGTTGGAGAAAAAGAAATAAATTAGAAAGATATACTAATCCTAAATTCTGTGGTAGCTTTCGATAATTAATATTAATATTTAAAATAAAAATTTTAGGTTGTTCCATAAGTCAGACAGAGAAAAGATGAGAACAAAGGATACAGAAAAGCAGCTTCTAAATAAAAGTCATCTTTCCTCCTCCATGTCTTCCTAAGGGAAACAATGACCCTAAGATTCCCACACCTGGAAAACTCTCGTGTTTATCCTAAGAAAGCGCATACTCACGATCGTATTTGGGGTAGGTCTGTTTCTATTTTGTGGCCTGTGTTTCTAAAAATCTGTATAGCGGCTTCTGCTACTTTGTCATCTTCCATTCGGAGGCACTGCAACAGGGACTCATATGTCTCTGCAGAGTGGAACGAGGTAGGATGTGTGAAAGACAGAACCTAAAGGAACAGATATAATGTTTTAAGTATAGACAATGGTTATAATCCATTAAAAGAACTGTTTTCTACTAGAAATAAACATTTAAATTATGAGCTGCACATGCTAGCAATACAATCAAGACTGTATTGTATTGTCTCCCTTGAGGTGAGTTGTGGCAAACAGTTCTTGACCTACAGCCCTGGTCCTCTTTTCTTCCTTACCTCTAAGTCTATTCTGATACTGGGAATGTGGGAAATGTGGCTCCTTTTTCATGGGAATGATAGATGGGAACAAAATGCTAATACTAGGCTTTATTTCACTGGCAAAAGATAACCTATAAGGAAATATTTTAAGTGAAATCCATCACAAAAATTTACTCATAAGTAGTCATTATTGGAAAATTTTAATCATGATTACAAACATAAATAATTGTTCCCTTTATTAAGACATAAGTTCTAGGCTATCCTTAAGGAATTTCCAGCAAGTTAGAGATAATGTGTCTACAAAGTTTACCTTCCATGAAGCAAAAACAATTTAGTCAGCATGACACATGGAATAAGGCCTAAAAGAAAAATAAAGAGGTGGGGAATGGAATATGTAGCCCTCATTAACTTATTATATAAGCATTTTTAAAATTGATTATGCAGTGGAGAGAGTATCTCATTTGGTAGGGTTCAGAGTGACAATATTTACTTATGAGGTATTAAATATTCAGAGAAAAATGAGGATTTAAA
This sequence comes from Redunca redunca, assembly GCA_006410935.1. Taxonomy (NCBI): domain Eukaryota; kingdom Metazoa; phylum Chordata; class Mammalia; order Artiodactyla; family Bovidae; genus Redunca; species Redunca redunca. The sequence continues at coordinate 79,978 of SJYQ01092557.1, read as the reverse complement.
TTTGAAAAGCTGAATCAAACAACCTATTAAAAATGTTTGCCTTAAAGATGATTTTCCTCTGTTTAAAAAAAATTTTATTTCCACAATCTGGAACCAATCTTGTCTTCCATCACTCCTCAAAGCAATACTTCTAACTACTCAGGCTACATTCACAATCCCTAAAACATGCCCCAAATTATTCTCTTTGATGATGCTGTGCTCCCCCTCTAGATTACATTATGGCTCTTACTAATTGTTCAATTCTCTGACCTCTTTGGCAACTGTTTACCAATTGTTTAAAAAAAAAAAAAGAAATCCCAATCTGATAATAATGTCTTATAGTAATTCCTGTGAGCAGTCCTATTAACCAATATGCAGGTTATTTGAAAGGTAAGACTAAATCATTTAGCACATACTGTTATAAGCATAGCAGGCATGCACATGATGAATGAAACAGCAAAACTCCAAAAATATTATTTTATAATGTAAAATAATTAATTAGTATAATTCAGAAAACATGTCCTTTTTATAAAATGTTGTATTACAAATNAAAAATATTATTTTATAATGTAAAATAATTAATTAGTATAATTCAGAAAACACGTCCTTTTTATAAAATGTTGTATTACAAATTTTAATCTTTTGAATAACTTCCAATGAAATAAACCCTGACCCTTGCATATCTTTAATGTGATTCATATTATAACTGCAGAATACATATCCAATAACTGCAGAATACATATGCAATCTAGAAAAACGGTACTGACGAGCCTAGTAAAGAACAGACTTGTGGACACAGCTGGGGAAGTTGAGGGCGGGAGAAGCTGAGAAAGTGGTATTGACAAATATATACTATCAGGTGTAAAACAGTCAGTGGGATGTTGCTAAATAACACAGGGAGCCCACTCAGCCAGGTGCCCTATGATGACCTAAAGGGGAGGGACGAGGAGAGGGGAGATATATATATATTATATATAGTCATAATTATATATATATATCTCCTTTCCCTCCTGAGCCTTCCTATATATAATTATGACTGATTTGCACTGTTGTATAGCAGAAACCAACACAAAATAGTAAAGCAATTTTCCACCAATTAAAAAAATGAATAAAAAAAAATATGACCACAGAAAAGACAAACTGTTTCAAAAATACCTTAAGAAGTTCAAGTCCTGAACGAATAGCTGTATCTGGACTTACACCCTCCTCTTCGTCATCTGCTGTCCCTTCTATTGATTTATTCATCAGTTTTACCAGTGCACTATTAAAATAAGACAATCTAAATTAGTAACACTACTAGATTAGTAACTGTATCTTAATTGCATTGTAGCAGACATATACAGACTCTATTAAACATCAAATTAAATATTTTCTGGAAGAAAAAGTTATTTTCTGATTTTTTCAACTTCCCTCTCTACATGATAAATGAGCTTATTTTAGTTTATCCTCCCCATCCATGTATAACACTAATTCTAATGAAAAGCAACAAAACTGTCAAATGTACCAGAAATATGTATTTTTAAGTATAAGCAATATGGGGAAACAGTGGAAACAGTGTCAGAGTTTATTTTTGGGGGCTCCAAAATCACTGCAGGTGGTAACCGCAGCCATGAAATTAAAAGACGCTTACTCCTTGGAAGAAAAGTTATGACCAACCTAGACAGCATATTTAAAAGCAGAGACATTACTTTGCCGACTAAGGTCCATCTAGTCAAGGCTATGGTTTTTCCTGTGGTCATGTATGGATGTGAGAGTTGGACTGTGAAGAAAGCTGAACGCCGAAGAATTGATGCTTTTGAACTGTGGTGTTGGAGAAGACTCTTGAGAGTCCCTTGGACTGCAAGGAGATCCAACCAGTCCATTCTGAAGGAGATCAGCCCTGGGATTTCTTTGGAAGGAATGATGCTAAAGCTGAAACTCCAGTACTTTGGCCACCTCATGTGAAGAGTTGACTCATTGGAAAAGACTCTGATGCTGGGAGGGACTGGGGGGGCAGAAGAAGGGGACGACAGAGGATGAGATGGCTGGATGGCATCACTGACTCAATGGACGTGAATCTGAGTGAACTCCAGGAGCTGGTGATGGACAGGGAGGTCTGGCGTGCTGCGATTCATGGGGTCGCAAAGAGTCAGACACGACTGAGCGACAGAACTGAACTGAATGTAATATTCATATCCATAAATGGAGATCATTTGTAATTTTAAGAAAAATGTTAGGATGGCAGTTGCTAAATGGACAAATGAGAACTCAATCAAAACAAAAAGCAAATAGTAAACACATAAATGAGCAAAGGCATTAATCACATAATTAATTCATTGAATCACTAATTCCACTCCTAGAGATTTATAGCTAAGAAATTGAAAGCAATTCATGAGAAGCATTGTGCTCTCTCTATATATACACACACAGAATCAACAATTAAAAAGTATTTAATGTTCAACATTATTAGTTTTTCAAATACAACTAATCACCGCAAACTAGAAATTACCTGGTCAACAAGATACTGATTTAAGTTAAAACAAACATGATCTTCATTCTTGAGATTTCATTTCCTCATTAGTGATGTCCCAGTACAGGCAAATATTCAACAGACTTAGCTTTCACCCTACCTCAAAACAAACCCCCTTCCCCATTAGGTGTGTGTGCACTCAGTTGTGTCCAATTTCCATTAGGAGTCACTCCTTATTCACCTCCAACTCCTTCAGCCCTAAGCATCCTCTGATCTACTTTGTGCTGTTATATATATTTGCCTATTCTGAATACTTCATATAAATGGAGTTCTCAAGGTTCATCTTTCCCTGGGTCAGGAAGATCCTCTGGAGGAGGAAATAGCAACCCACTCAAGTGGGCTACACTCCATGGGGTCACAAAGAGTTGGACATGACTGAGTGCACGCATACACATATGGTACCTCCATGCTTAACTTTGGGAGGACTGTCAAACTGCTTTCCAAAGCACCTCCAACATTTTACACCCATTAGCAAAACATGAAAGTTCCAATTTTTCTACATTCTTGCCAACTCAACTTTTTGATCATAGCCATGCTAGTGGGTATAAATAAAGTGGTGAATCACTGTAGCAATATATACATAAAACAAGTGTCATTACCACAAAAACCTACCTTACACTTCTGTGGTTAATTTCCTTTTCCTACTCTGGCAATAACTGGTCAACTTTCTGCCACTAGAATTTTACCTTTCATAAAATTTTATATATTTTGTGTCTGACAACTTCTAGGTGACATAATCCTTTTCAGACTCCTCCATGTTGCTGCATAGGATCAGTGTGAACTACTGAGTGAACTTCCTCTCTACTGCTGGTGAGTATTTCATTGTATAGATATGCCACAGTTCAGTTCAGGTCAGTCGCTCAGTCGCGTCTGACGCTTCAGGCGTCCCTGTCCATCACCAACTCCCGGAGTTCACTCAGACTTGCGTCCATCGAGTCAATGATGCCATCCAGCCATCTCATCCTCGGTCGTCCCCTTCTCCTCCTGCCCCCAATCTCTCCCAGCATCAGAGTCTTTTCCAATGAGTCAACTCTTCACATGAGGTGGCCAAAGTACTGGAGCTTCAGCTTTAGCATCATTCCTTCCAAAGAAATCCCAGGGTTGATGTCCTTCAGAATGGACTAGTTGGATCTCCTAGCAGGCCAAGGGACTCTCAAGAGTCTTCTCCAACACCACAGTTCAAAAGCATCAGTTCTTCGGCGCTCAGCTTCTTTATAGTCCAACTCTCACATCCATACATGACCACAGGAAAAACCATAGCCTTGACTAGATGGACTTTGTTGACAAAGTAATGTCTCTGCTTTTTAATATGCTGTCTAGGTCGGTCATAACTTTCCTTCCAAGGAGTAAGCATCTTTTAATTTCATGGCTGCAGTCACCATCTGCAGTGGTTTTGGAGCCCAAAAAAATAAAAGTCTGACACTGTTTCCACTCTTTCCTCATCTATTTGCCATGAAGTGATGGGACTGAATGCCATGATCTTAGTTTTCTGAATGTTGAGCTTTAAGCCAACTTTTTCACTGTTGACATTATGTATTTTAAAAAAATTGAAATTTCCATTTTGAAAAAAATATTCTGACTTAAGCTATTAGAAGAAAATCCCATAAAACGTGAATTTATAAACAAAGCTACAAATATTTGATAAAATTTATACGTGTATCTGACTACGCATAATTGTCAGTGCATGCATTTATTTAATACGTATTTACTGACTACCTATTGTGAACTGAGTCTTAGAGTCTATCCTGGAACTACAGTGTACAACAGGCGGGTATAATTTGCTTTCATTACAGCATGGGTGGGATCACCATTATAAGTCAAAAAGTTATATGAGGCAGATCCAAATCTTGAAGCCAGACTATAATTCTTCTTTCTGTGAAAGTAATTTTACTGATTTGTAAATCAGGTAAATAATACATACTCCAAATACTTCCCAGAGTACGATAAAGCAAAAGATCATCACCAATCCAAATGCATGTTCAAAACTGCTTGGGAAATCTTCCATGTGTCCCTTTCTTTCCTATCCTATAACAACTGCTATAAATCTTTTTATCAGTCTAACTCAGGTCTCCTTTTTAAATTCTTCCACTGAGTAGACTACCTGACTTTTGACCTAAAGGAGAACAATGGAGCTTTTAGGGAAAACTGTAATTTTCCATACCCTATTTTCTAACTTCCTTTAATTTGTATCTGTCATTTTTTAACACCATAGGGGAAGATTTTCTTAATGGTCCAATTTTTTTTTACTGATGGTGCTCCATCATACTTCTATTCCCCTTAACCTATCTTCAACCTCTTTTCTTTTAGTATCTTAAAAAAATTATTTATTTATTTTGCTATACTGGGTCTTATCAATAGCTGTGGCATGTGGGATCTTTAGTTACAGCATGCGAACTTTCAGTTGTGGCATACAAACTCTTAGTTTCAGCATGTAGGATTTAGTTCCCCAATTAGAGATCAAACCAGGGCCCATGCCTGGAGTCTTAGCCACTGGACTACCAGTAAAATACCACTTAGTACCCTTTAATGGTATTTAAATATTTAAAATCACTCCATTAAAAATAAGAAAAGGGCTGCATACAGATTTCTGAAGAGGCAGGTCAGGTAGTCTGGTATTCCCATCTCTTTCAGAATTTTCCACAATTTGTGGTGATCCACACAGTCAAAGGCTTTGGCATAGTCAATAAAGCAAAAATAGATGTTTTTTTTCTGGAATTCTCTTGCTTTATCAATGATCCAGTGGATGTTGGCAATTTGATTTCTGGTTCCTCTGCCTTTTGTAAAACCAGCATGAACATCTGGAAGCTCATGGTCTATGTACTGTTGAAGCCTGGCTTGGAGAATTTTGAGCATTATTTTACTAGTGTGTTAGATGAGTGCAATCGTGTGGTAGTTCGAGCATTCTTTTGGCATTGCCTTTCTTTTGGACTGGAATGAAAACTGACCTTTTCCAATCCTGTGGCCACTACCGAGTTTTCCAAATTTGCTGACATATTGAGTGCAGCACTTCCACGATTTGAGATAACTCAACTGGAATTCCATCACCTCTACCAGCTTTGTCAGTAGTGATGCTTCCTAAGGCCCACTTGACTTCGCAATCCAGGATGTCTGGCTCTAGGTGAGTGACCATACCATGGTGATTATCTGGGTTGTGAAGATCTTTTTTGTACAGTTCTTCTGTATATTCTTGCCACCTCTTCTTAATATCTTCTGCTTCTGTTAGGTCCATACCATTTCTGTCCTTTATTGAGCCTATCTTTGCATGAAATGTTCCCTTGGTATTTCTAACTTTCTTGAAGAGATTCTAGTCTTTTCCATTCTATTGTTTTCCTCCATTTCTTTGCACTGATCACCAAGGTAGGCTTTCTTATCTCTTCTTGCTATTCTTTGGAACTCTGCATTCAAATGGGTATATCTTTCCTTTTCTTCTTTGCTTTTCACTTCGCTTCTTTTCACAGCTATTTTGTAAGGCCGCCTCAAACAGCCATTTTGCTTTTTTGCATTCTTTTTCCTGAGGATGGTCTTGATTCCTCTATTCTGTACAATGTCACAAATCTCCGTCCATAGTTCATTAGGCACTCTGCCTATCAGATCTAGTCCCTTATTTCTCATTTCCACTGCATCATTATAAGGGATTTGATTTAGGTCATACCTGAATGGTCTAGTGGTTTTCCCTACTTTCTTCAATTTAAGTCTGAATTTGTCAATAAGGAGTTCATGATCTGAGCCACAGTCAGCTCCCAGTCTTATTTTTGTTGACTATATAGAGCTTTTCCTTCTTTGGCAGCAAAGAATATAATCAATCTGATTTCAGTGTTGACCATCTGGTGACGTTCATGTGCAGAGTCTTGTGTTGTTGGAAGAGGGTGTTTGCTATGAGCAGTGCATTCTCTTGGCAAAACTCTATTAGCCTTTGCCCTACTTCATTCTGTACTCCAAGGCCAAATGTTCCTGTTACTCCAGGTGTTTCTTGACTTTCTACTTTTGCATTCCAGTCCCCTATAATGAAAGGGAAATCTTTTTTGGGTGTTACTTTTAGGAGGTCTTGTATAGAACCGTCCAATTTCAGATTCTTCAGCATTACGGGTCATGGCATAGACTTGGATTCCTGTGATGTTGAATGGTTTGCCTTGGAAACAAAGAAAGATCATTGTGTCGTTTTTGAGATTGCATCCAAGGACTGCATTTTGGAGTTTTTTGTTGACTATGCCCAGAGCAGTAGATATAATGGTCATAAGTTAAATTCACCCATTCCAATCCATTTTAGGTCACTGTTTCCTAAAATGTCGACATTTACTCTTGCCATCCCTTGTTTGACCACTTCTAATTTGCCTTGATTCATGGACCTAACATTCCAGGTTCCTGTGCAATATTGCTTTTTACAGCACTGGACCATGCTTCCATCACCAGTCTCATCCACAACTGGGTGTTGGTTTTGCTTTGGCTCTGTCTCTTCATTCTTTCTGGAGTTATTTCTCCACTGATCTCCAGTAGCACATTGGGCACCTACCGACCTGGGGAGTTCATCTTTCAGTGTCCTATCTTTTTGCCTTTTCATACTGTTCATGGGGTTCTCAAGGCAAGAATACTGAAGTGGTTTGCCATTCCCTTCTCCAGTGGACCAGATTTTGTCAGAACTTTCCACCATGACCCGTCCGTCTTGGGTGGCCCTACAAGGCATGGCTCATAGTTTCTTTGAGTTAGACAAGGCTGTGGTCCATATGATTAGATTGGTTAGTTTTCTGTGATTTTGGTTTTCAGTCTGTCTGCCCTCTGATGGAGGTTACTGTGATTTTGGTTTTTCAGTGGTTGTGGTTTTTAGTCTGGAAAACAGTCTTGTTCTGATGGGCAGGGCCATGCTCAGTAAATCTTTAATCCAATTTTCTGTTGATGGGTGGAGCTGTGTTCCCTCCCTGCTATTTACCTGGGGCCAAACTATGCTGGAGGTAATGAGGATAATGGTGACCTTCTTTAAAAGATCCCATGCATGTTCTGCTATAGTCCATGCCCCCAACCCTGCAGCAGGCCACCACCAACCCACGCCTCCGCTAGAGACTCCTGGACACACAGGCAAGTCTGGGTCACTCCTCCTTTCTCCTGGATCCTGGTGCACAAGGTTCTGTTTATGCCCTCCAAGAGTCTATTTCCCAGTCCTGTGTAAGTTCTGGCAGCTCTGTGGTGGGGTTAATGGCGACCTCCTCCAAGAGGGCTTATGCCATATGCAAGTCTGCTGCACCCAGAGCCTCTGTCCCTGTGGCAGTCCACTGCTGACCCGTAACTCCACAGGAGACACTCAAACACAGTTCTGTGCTAGTCTCTGTAAGGGCCCTGAGTCCTGCTATACACAAGGTTTGTTTGAGCCCTCTGAGCGTCTCTGGCAGGAATGGGGCTTGATTCTAAATGCAAATTCACCCCTCCTACCATCTTGCTGGGGCTGCTCCTTTGCCCTTGGATATGGGGTATCTCTATTAAAAATTAATAGCAAAATACCTTTTGCTATTTCAGTTCAGTTGCTCAGTTGTGTCCGACTCTTTGCAACCCCATGAATCGCAGCACGCCAGGCCTCCCTGTCCATCACCAACTTCCAGAGTTCACTCAAACTCACATCCATTGAGTCAGTGATGCCATCCAACCATCTCATCCTCTGTCGTCCCCTTCTCCTCCTGCCCCCAATCCCTCCCAGTATCAGCCCAGCTGTAAAAAACCACCATGTTTTTCTCAGAACCTTAGCTTTCTTATTTGCTAATAAGATTAAACGATAAGATCTTAGTTAAAAAAGAAACATCACCATTACAGATTGAATTGAATACCCTAAATTCATATGTGGAAGTCCTAACCTCCAGGACACCTCAGAATGTGACTACTTGGAAACAGATGAGATTTTAATTATTTAATGAGATAATTATAAACTGAGGTCAGATGGGTGGGCCATAATCCCAAATGGCTGTTTTCTTATGTGAAGAGGAGGGTCAGGACACAGACACGTGAGGAGACCAAAGAGGAGGTTATCTGCATGTCATGGAGAGGCTCCAGGAGAAATCAAACTTGATCTTTGACTGCTACTCTCCAGAATGTGAGAATACAAATTTCTGTTGTTTAAGCCACACAGTCTGTGGTATTTTGCCATGGCAGCCCTAGCAAACTAATACGACTGGCATTTTAATACAACCAAACAGTGAGTCACATACTAGTAATGGCTAGAACCAGGTCTCCTAATTCAAAGAAAAGAGAATCAATAAATGCTAGTTAGTAACCCAAAATGGAAAGATTTATAACTGATGACCTGGAAAAATGATTAGTACAAGGTAAAAGTATTCTCAGAAGTTTAAAATTGAAAACCATTAGAAATAAGTGAAACATATGAAATTATGCAAACAATTAATCGACAATAGATGTCAATGTTTATGATGCTTGTCTGCTTATTTTTTACATATTATTACTAATTTCCACACTCATCCACAAGGAGATGTTATACCCAGATTGAAGTTAAAAATAAACACTGAATTAGAGCCCACACTGGTAGCACAGGTGTGCTCTGAAAGCAGATCAGCCTCACGGCGATCTTGTGCTCCTTTCACAGTGCTGTTCTGTTTCCACACGTCTCAAGTCAGCAGCGATGTAACACATACTAAAAACTGCATGCGGCCATGAAAAGGGTTAAGAGAACTCACAGGCTGATGATAGCTATAGATTTCCTTATGCTCTAGGTTTTCTTTAATGAGAACATACAAGCTAAAAATAAACACAAGATTTCTTAAAAAATAAATAAATAAAAAGTAATGAAACAAACCAACGATCAGAAAAGGAGCCTTTCTTTCAACTTGAATGATACATGATATAGGTTTCCTGTATACCTTTTTAGGTCTTGTTGGGGACCCAGAATTTGAACTTATAACACTGTAGTTTCATGTTATATTTTATTTATGAATGAATATAATTCCTAGTTTACCTGATGGCTTCTGAATCAATGTGCACAGGTGCAATTCTTTCCAACAGAAATTTGACCATCTCTAGAAAAGGATTTGTTGGCTGCTTGGGATTGGCAAGTTTCCGGGCTATTTCTCTCTATAGGAATGAAAAGAGTTTCACTGTAAATATCATCCTTTCATGTTTTTCAAAATAAAAATGATCCTAGGCATCAAAAGCATTTAAGGATTCAATACCATCAGATGTAAAAAAAGAAAAAAAGCCTTTCTCTGCTTTATACCCTGACTAAAATGATATACTCATTAGGCAAGCACTAGAAAATCTAGATTGTAGAGGAAAAAAAGGGGGCTAACATGTTATGATTTATGCCTTTTGTCTCATATTTCTCCCATGAAATTACTACATAGTAGACAATCTTAAATGCTATATATTTTTACAACTGATATGCATTTACTTATTTAATAGCTGTACCAGGTCTTAGTTGCAGCATGTGGGATCTAGTTCCCTGACCAGGGATCAAACCTGGGCCTCTGCATTGGGAGTGTGGAGTCTTAAACTCTGGACCACTAGGGAAGTCCCTTTAGTCTCTACTTTTGAAAAAATTAAAACAATTTATACTGTCATGGGCATGTTTCAATGGTTTATTTACTTCATAGTCTGAAAAAACTTCTTTCGGTCAACAATTTTTTTTTTAAAAGGGGAAAAGACTTTTAAGTGTATAAAGTTTTTCAGTCCTGGAAGATCGTAGTTGAGTTCAAAAATGGTGACATTATATCAAAGAGCTCCTGCAAAAGAAAAGATATTATTGCTGAAAGTTTATAAAGAATATAAGGACTTAATGATTGTAAGAGACTGAATCATCCAAAGATAAGGTTAAATTTATAATGTGTTGGGTACTAGAGAAAGAACTTTATATTAATAACAAGGCTTTTCATTGATTATCTCTGATGAATAAGTGGAAATGTTAGTTGAGAAGATAAAGCACATTAAAAGTGCTTTCCAAACTATAAAGCAATGTAACAAATAATAGTCACTCTATTTATTAGTTTTTTCATGAAAAAAAAAAAAAATTTAAGGCAATGTGTCCAAGGGGATAAAGGAAACAAATTTCTGTTGTACTTTCAGTGACTTAAAAAAAAAATTAATTAATTAATTTGGCTTTGCTGGGTCTTAGTTGCAACACTTGGGATCTAGTTCCCTAACTAGGGAATGAACCCAGCACCCCCTGAATTGGCAGCAAGGAGTCTTAGCCACTGGATCACCTGGGAAGACCCTCAGTGACACACTGACACAAATTAATTATGAAGGTCGTATTAAATTAGATAGCATCCATGTTTGCTATTAGAGTGTAAAAATCCAAAAGACTGAGATTCAGAAGAAAATTTATTAGTCACTAGGAAGTGCTTGATTTATTTTGCAAGTAGTAATTAACTCAGCAAAATTTCAGAATTTGCTAAGATAAATATTTTAGTCAGTGCTTAGGTCCTTATACACTTTGCTCTATACTACAGATACACATTTAAAATTAATTTTCTATTATCTTTTGAAATCAGACTTACTTTGTGCAAGTCTTCCTAAAGAGGGGATTTTCTCCCACTTGGTATAAAATTTACTTGCTTTAACATAAGATAAAGTCAATGATTTTTTAACAACAACTATGCCACTGGAAAATTGTTAGGCAAACTATATAGTCAGTATTAAAAAATGGAAGAACTGGGCATTAGAAAAGAATCATGGTAGTACATATAAGTACAGGAAAAATAAAGGAAATGCTAACAGGAAAAAGAGTAAATCACATATAAGCACAGTGATAGCACTATATAAAATATACCAATGTATATAAATAATAATAAATTTAAGTAATTCTTCAAACTATATTTTATGGATGTAATATTTAGGTAATCTCTCATAACAATTATTTTTAAAAAGTATATCTGTCATAATCATAAGTGTAAGCTTATACTGGGGATAAGCAACAAGCCAAATAGTATGTGTCAAGTAGGCAGCAACAAATAAACAGTTTCCTTTACACTTTCAAAAAAAAAAGACTTTCCACATCTCTATTCTCCTGCTTGCTACCATCAATTCACCCTGAGATGTTTTCCTTACATCTGTTTTGCATATATTTTCTGGACTTGGAAGCTCTTAGATATATCTGTTCTGACAAATAGGAGGAATCACGTTACTATCACTTTTCAAACTCAAGTCCTGTTTTTCTCAGACCAAAAAGTATCACTTGATTATTCATTCTTAAGATTTGTATTTCTTGAGCAGTATTCAGTTTGTATGGGTTCTTGCAAACGATGAAATATATAGAAAGAACACTGTCATGGGTCTATTAAAATCTGGACTCTACCTGAAGCTCAGTCACTAGCTGTGAAACATTAGATGAGAAACTTCACCTCTTTAAAATGTAATCTTTATCTGTAAAATGAAGTGGTTAAACCAATTATCTCTATGGTATTTTTCAAGCCATTTCATTCTATGATCCAATTATATTAGTAGATACCCAGCAGAACACAGTATTCTGGAACTGGAATTCTAAATACCAAAAACGTAAATGAAACCTTTAAATGTTCTCAGCAAACCATCCCATTCAGAAGTGCAAAGACAAGGTTATTTTGGGCACTTGTGACATTCACATCCCTAGGTACAATGGAAGAATCCAGTTGCTCTCTTCCCTAAACTGGCTTCCTCCCACCTCTTCCTAATTACTATTCTTTTAAGATCCACTTAAAGACCTTATATGCCTACTAGACTGAGGGGAAAAAAAAAAACATATTCCATGCTTCCAAAAGACTCTGTATATACATCTGTTTATAGTCCTTATCCCTAATCACATATTTAAATAATTATCTTTTTAGAGCAAAGTTAAACATAAATAACTGAAATGATTTTCTTTCTCTTATTCATCTGTATAAGCATAGTGTTTGTCATATATGTGTAATACTGTCATATATGTAAAATAGAAATTTATTAATATTTAAATCCTAAAGGGCAGTCTGGAACCATGTGTTAGGTAGGATACCTATATCAATATCTATCTATATCCTCTTAACAACCCTGTGAGGTTGTTAACATTTAGAAATGAAAAAATAAGTCTCAAAAATTCTAAACAACTTGCTAAAGGTCGCACCAGTAGTAAATGGTAAAGATGAAATTAGAAACTGTCTCATAAAATAGTAAATAAATGAATGAATTTTTCCTTGGGTATTGTCAACAATTGGTTTTCTATAAAATAGTCTAAAAATAGAATGCAGACAAAAGCCTAAATAGGAATTACATTGTTTATAAATGTGTATATGGCAACTTAACTGTTGCTGATATACTGACAAGGATTTTTCCTGTCTGATACATGGGAGAATACACACACACACTAGAAAATTCTTATTTATCTAATAAATGTCTGCTAAATACAAAGCATTTTATCTTGCTCAATTCCTAGGACCAACCTCCCTGGCTTACTTCTCTGGTGTTTTTCCTGGAATTTGATTGACTAGTGACAGGTAAAAAGAACTAAGTCGACCACAGATATACTCCTAGGTGATTCAGAGCTCACAATATTGTTACATTCACACAAATAAAATAATTTATGTAAAGCAGATTTTAATGAAATCTAAGTTACTATAAGCATACAGAAATATAATTTACTAACCACACAAACATCTGCCTGTTTGCACGAACAGGTTGGACTGATTAACAACTCCAACTGAGACCGCAGTTTCTCATCATCACCGAGAACTTGGTTAAATTTCTTCACAAAATCTTGTGCTTTCCCAGGATCAGGCAAATTCTCTAGAAGATTAAAAGAGAATCAATACTGCAAAAAAAAAACCTACTAAACTAAAAAACCAAGCTGTCTTAAAAAATACTGCTGTCCTACCAAAAGATAAGACTATATGGGTCTTAGACATAAAATTATTAAGGATTATTTTTCCTTACTAAATAAGTATTAAACTGATAGTCCCACTGGGTAAATTATTTGATGTCTGCTATATACCTACAGAGTGAATAAACATACTCACTTGCTATGGTCATCAGTTTTCCAAACATAGCAGAACAGTTAGCTTCTGACTGAAATTTAAAACAGAAACAAATGATGTCACATGTGCTAACAAAATTTCATTAAGAAAACCTACACTCAGTATTGTACATTTTCTTAAGCTAAAAAAATCCATCATAATATACCCAGTAGGAAATGGCTTACCATGTCTACAGCCTATGTAGATAACAAACAACCATGGAGTAAAAACTATTAAACTAGCACAAACAGAAGGAAAGGATATGCCGGCAGGAAGATATTTTTAAAATTTTGAAAGTTATATAACTTTCATAGGGAAATTATCTTGTCAGAAAACAGAACAGAAAATAATAAAAACAATTATCATATCAAAATTACTGTGAAACTATACACCAAAGAAAATTAACTAAAATGTGTAAAGTATAAAAAATTTCTTTCTTAATAGTTCTACTACCTATTCTGTGGCCCATTAATTAATGTATCACCTTTCTTCCTACTGCCCTTTCCTCCATTACAAGAGTAGTATTTTATTAATGAATCTGTATGATTCCATGTACTTCCCACTTTTGTTAAAAGTTTTGTTGGATCACAATCATGCCCATTCATTTACGAACTATCTTTGACTGTTTCTGCACCACAGAGGCAGAGGTAAGTAATTCAAGAGACTATATGGTCATTTATCCAAAAAAAAAAAAAAGTATCACTTGTGTTAGGCATCCATGGCCACTGAGGGGATCTCTGTGCATGGTTCCCTGGCTAAGTACACCTATTCTAGCAAATATGTTTAGAAGCATTTGTAAGAGATTATTTATGTTTCTTTTTTCAACCTTCAGAAAATGCTGGGCAGCATTTCTTTGTTAATTTGACTTTGGAATATTCAAAGGATTGATACCTGATTTGATACTGATGCTACAATGACAGACCAAAAATCAAAGGGGAAAAAAATTTGACTTCTAATATAATTTTATATTGAGGTTTAATTCTAATTATTTGAAAACTGATAAACTATAAATTCTTAGTGTCAAATACTTGATATACTAGAAAACACCATTTCTGTGCTCATGGTGAAAAATAAGATTTTTTTTTATATTCACATGAAATGCAAATTTCTTGGATAACCACAGAAACTAACTGACATTTGGAAAATAAAACAGCTGAGATACTTTTGCTTGCTTCATTATACAGAAAAATTAACATGACTAAAACTGTGAATTTAAACAAATCATGAACCTACTGTAGGCTGCTTGTGCAAATCCAACAGTTCTCGTACATGACTTCTAAGCATGTTCTGACACTTCCACATTTCATTGAGAGCTCTGTAAATAAAATTATAAATATGAAAAACATATATAATATAACAATACTGGTAATTATTCAACTTTACTACTTTTCTCACTGCATGGTGTAGATACACCATTCTTCTACATCTACCTAAAATTTAAAGCTTCAGAAAATTTACTTATTAGGATTAAGATAGTTTGGTTTAAAATAGTAAACATAAGGCTTCTTATGAGAGAACATATTTGAGAAGTTTTCAAGGATGAATAGGATCTTGCCAGGTAAACTGAAGGAATTCAAAGACATTCTAAGCAGAGGTAGCCAGAAAGTTCTGCTACAAACAGAGAGAAAAATGCCATTAAAGTACAAGGCACACACAGGGACGTGAAAAAAATTTATAGGCTTGGAGCACAGAAGGTGAGTGGGGGAGCATGAGGAAGCTGGAAAGTGCCATAGAAGAGGATCAGATCATGAAAGCCAGGCTAAGGAGGAATGCAGGAAACAGTGCAGATGACTTCAAGAATGAATTTCTTAGAAATGATGTGGACTCAAAACATGCCCAATTTAAGTTGAGTTTCTTTACTCTAGATTCTTTTCTCTCTGTGACAGCAGATTTTCTTCTCTTACAAACCCACTCTGTAATTTCAGGTGCTCAAAATTAGTTTATTTCTGAGTACTCTTTGCCAAATATAAACAGAGATCAAGACCTCTGGCCTGGAATTTACTATCTACAGTGAATGTTATGAACTACTTGGAAATCCTTAAAATGATGGCTGATGTCTTCTAATAGGGTATGTTACTCTGTGGACTTTCTGCTGAAAACATATAATCTCAATCCAATAATGAGGAAACACTGAATGAACCCGAACTGAGAGAACATTCTGTAAAATAACTGACCTATGCAACACTGTTCTGACAACTGTCAAAGTTATAAAAGACAAAGACAAACTGAGAAATGGTTCCAAATTTAAAAAGACTAGAGACATGATAATTAAACATGCAACATGTAATCCTAGAATGGGAACAAAAATCCATAAAGGACATTATTTGGACAATTGAGGAAATTTGAATACACATTGGATTATACAATATTTTATCAATATTAAACCTCCTGACTCTCATGAAAGCACTCTAGTTATATAAAAGAATATCCTTGTAATTAAGGAATACCTATGTATTAGATGTAAAGGAATGCAGTGTCTGCAAATTACTATCTATGGATCAGAAGAAAATATGTATGTAAAATACGTACAAATGATAAAGCAAATGGTCAAAAATTAGGAATTTCACTAAATGGGATTTTAAAAGTTTTGTTATTATTTTTGAAACTTTTCTGTGAATTTGAAATTATACGAAATTAAAGGTTATATATATACACACACACACATATGTAATATATGTAAATACGTAAATATATGTAAATATGTAAATGTAATAGCTGAAGTTCTTATTCAGGAGAATCAGAATTCTCAATGAGAGGAGTTACTTACTTTTTTAAAAGCTTTATTAAAGTGGAATGCCCACAGATTCTAAGTGGCCTGGGATAGTTAAGGTTTATGGTGGCTGTCTGAACAAAATTATTAATAGTGCCTTCTTTCAGTCTCAAAAATACCTGTTTTGACAATCAATCATACAGTTATTCTACACAGAAGTGATTTGGACATGTTCTCCTGACAAACAACCAGTTCTTATTTCTTAGGCTTAGTATGGTAAACCTCCAATAATGTGATTTAGATCCCAGTCAACAGGTGCACAAAAGACAATTTTGACATGGGGACTTCTCTAAATTCCTGAAACCATATTGCTCAGTTGCCAAATATACCTATGCATATAGGAATATTTTTGCTTTTAACTTACTTGAATTTACATGATAAAAATTTTCTCTATAAATATTTATCTGAGGTTCTTGACTCAACTAGAAGCAGCAATAACTCTATCAACAGCAGTTAATTAGAAATGATTAAATAAATAATTGTATAAAATATTCAAGAATCATTTAAAAAGTAACTTACTTGACAGCATTTGGATCCAAACTAGCATATAAATAGTACAAGCATTTCATTCTCTCTTCTGTTTCCAGGTTGTGGGGTACAAGATACTGAGCAAAGATTTTCTCTACCAATAGTCTATGAAACAAACAAAGACAAAAAACCCCCAAGTAACAAAATTATTGTTTTTCAGAAGCAAAAGCCATTTTATATTTTAACCACCTCATGCAAAGATACCATACCAATGGTGATACCGATGTGTGCAAATAAATGGAAAAGATCAGTATGTGATCAATGTTTTTCCTTGCAAGTATAGTTATTTTTAAATTTAGAGCTACAGTTGTTACTTGTGGCTTTATACTCTGTCAGCCTGAAACATCTGTTCTAAAAGGGTTATATATTATTCCTAAGCACAGGATGCTAACTAAGCCTGTTCCACATGTTAGTCATCATCAGTCTGGAAACATCAGAAATTATTTAACATTACAAATGAAGCTATGATCAAGAATTACTAATTTTCAAAACATGTATCAATTTCCTCTGATTACTGTCTGGCTCCTTTCCCATGTTGTCATTTTGTAAAATCAAGGTGATCTTCCTTCATCATCCTGAAAATCAGCTTCTCTCATGCAGATCTATCTTCATTGCACATTCTAAATTCCTTACCATATTTAAATATTCTTCTTGCTAAGCTTATATTTATTATTCAACATCACTAGAATAAGGATTCTTATTATACGGATTGTAATTATAAAATTATTCTTATTTAATCCTTATTAAATATAAGGATTCTTCATTAGCCAATGAAATATATAATCAATAATGTCAAAGTAGTCAGTCTAACTCAATAAAACACTGTGAAGTATTTTGCAAAAAACAAAATTATTACTGTAATCCAATAGAGAATTATGAGTAACATTCAGAAAAGGAAAACAACATAAGTTCTCATCTCAAGAAAAGTTTTCTATATATGGGGATGGAAGTTAGACTTACTAGGTGATCATTTGGCAATATATACAAATATAGAATCATTATGCTTATACACTTGAAAGATAATGCTATACGTCAATTATGCCTCAAGAAAAACAATTATTATGCTAACTGATAATTCTGGCTGTAGCCTTATTTAAACATGATATGGTCTAAACATGCAGAAAGTGATTTCTGAACTTAGAAACTAAGTATTATGAAAAAAATCAAACAGAAACCATATTAAAAAATTAAAAACACTTTTATATTCATCCATTTTACCAATATATGGAACTCACTTGTCATCGATGCTATTCTGATAATATATATGCAAAAGTTTGTCCTTTATCCAGCTGACTTTCTCTGCAGCTTCCTTTCCTGCTTCACCATGAAGACAGTATTTCTTATAAAGCTGAGCCAGACCCATCATAGCTTCTTTTCTTACTCGCCACTAGAAAGTACAAAATTTACTAGATGAACTAGATACCAAATTTTAGTATAATAACTGGCAAAAATTATGATTTCTTCCAACAGGTTGCACAGATTTAGGTGTGCACAGATTAGTACAATACTTATTTTCATAAAAGACAAATCACTTAAACAACAATTTTGATGTTCCTGTTTAGAAATCAGTCTAGTTTCCAAATTATCCAGTGCAAATACTATTAGATCACCTATCAATTTTTTATTTTCTTCAAAGCCAAGCAACAATAAATCTTACAAAAAATCTTATTTGATTCTGTCTAAAAAAAAATTTGGCCAAGTTTAGGAGTGATTAAAAAATAAGAGAAAGTGTACAATTCAGTTTACAAACAAAAGCTGAATCATCTGGAATGTTTTATCCTAGTTATATCCCTTTTGATATTAACTCAGAAGAAGAAGAAGAGCAAAATTGGGGTGGGAGGTTGGAGAGAGGTTCAAGAGGGAAGAGACATATGTATACCTATGGCTGATGCATGTTGATGTATGGCAGAAACCAAAATAACATTGCAAAGCAATTATCCTCCAATTAAAAAACAAAAAGAACAAAATTTGGTATCAAGATCTTAGAATTATAAAGTTGGAAAACACCTTAGTGATAGTCTTAGGTGAATCTTATTACTTTGTAATCAAAAGGGCAAATCAGTTACCTGCTGCTGCTGCTGCTAAGTTGCTTCAGTCGTGTCCGACTCTGTGCGACCCCATAGACGGCAGCCCGCCAGGCTCCGCCGTCCCTGGGATTCTCCAGGCAAGAACACTGGAGTGGGTTGCCATTTCCTTCTCCAATGCATGAAAGGGAAAGGTGAAAGGGAAGTCGCTCAGTCGTGTCCGACTCTTAGCGACCCCATGGACTGCAGCCTACCAGGCTCCTCCCTCCATGGGATTTTCCAGGCTGGAGTGGGGTGCCAATGCCTTCTCCAAATCAGTTACCTAGTCACACCCTAATCCATGAAAGACTGGGAGTTAGATTGGAGGGGTTTAAGAGGAGGGAAGAAAGGTGATCAGAGGAGGGTGGACAGAAAAGGAGATTATAAAAATCTAGAGTTAGAGAGACAAAAGAACAATATAATAATAACCACAAGGTACTATCTCTAATAAATCAGAGTACACTTATCTTTGGTTTATTTAATACTTTCTTGAAATTTTTTTGGTATACTTTTCTCAATTTTAGATTATTTAGTAGGTGAAATCAAACTGTTCCCATATAGCAAGTAAAAGATGCCTTTTGACATTTCTAACATGAAACCAAACAATGTAAGCAGTGAAATCGAAGATTTTAATTCATCCCCACTTTTTAGAGAAAACAAAATTTAGAAAGGCTATACTCTAGGTTATTTAATTCATTACACCAAAATAACAGTTCCTAAAATGTCCAGTAGGCGTTATTAAGACCATATCATACAGTCTCAGTTAGCAAGAATCATTTACTCAGCTCATCCTGAAATTATAAACAGACACTGACAAAAGTAGAAGTGAAATGTTTCTAAAAGGAAGAAGTAATAAAAATGGCAATACTTGAAATCTGGTTTGGGGGCTGGGGAGGTGGTAATTAACAACTAAGCAATAGGGAGTGTTTTTTCATTTAAATTAATGCCAAGGGGAAAAAACTCTTCAGACGGAGAATTAATGACACAGCTCAACAAGTTAAATAGTGTTTATATATCTCTGCCTCCTATGACTATTTCAAAACAATTTAAAGAATGCATCTTGCTATATATTTCTATAGCAAGATACTGCTTTTCTATCTTGAAATTACAGCTAAACTGCATTAGTTTCAGGATGGTAGGAGATTTTTAAAACTGTGCTTCAAATAAAATAGCACACTTTTAAAGGCAACCTTTGTTAAAGATGTTAATAAATAACATGTTTTATCAGCCTGCCTTGCCTATATGTCTCTTATGGTTGACACTATTTCATAGCAACTATTACTGTTATCAACCCACATTTTAAATTGCATCCACATATAGGAAATTACACAAAGAGTAATGACTAAGCATCATTTTGACTCTAAGCTTAGCATAGCAATAGGGAAACACCACTTTTATAGGAAGTATGATATTCTAAGATAGGTACTTCTGCAAACGCTACTAAGGAACCAAATGGTGATGATCACTATTCTTCTAAAACTCATCATGTAAGTGAAAAGGTAAAATGAAACTTTAATTTTGCTGCTCGTTTTGTAAAGGTGAGCTAAAAAACCCATACTGAAGATATGAAAAGCTATAGAATCCAATGTATTCGTTTGTAAAAATAATGATAAGTTTGCCATAGTGAAGTGAAGTCGCTCAGTCGTGTCCGACTCTTTGCAACCCCGTGGACGGTAGCCCACCAGGCTCCTCCAGCCACGGGATTCTCCAGGCAATAATACTGGAGTGGGTTGCCATTTCCTTCTCCGAAAGTTTGCCATAAATATATAAATTCTGAGCTCTTCATATTTGGTTATTGTATTAATTTGACTTTCAAGATAACTTTAAATATAAAATGATTTCTATTGTATTTTGCTAACAATGTAAACATAGTAAATTAAAAAAGAATAAAATTCCTCAGGTTTTACCCGTTTGTCCAGTGTTCTTTCTCTTACAAAGCCAAGTAGCTGATCATTCACTAAGGCAAGGTCTCTTTTGGCAGCAGTTATTATAGTAACAATAACATCATGACGAATAGCTTCTTCTGGATCATGGGATCGAACTTTCAAATATTCTGAAACAAAAAAAATTAAGCTAAATGTAAGCTATAATATGCATTATGTTCACAATAACAACAACAAAAAAAACACCTAATGCTTTTATGTCTATATACTGGAACAATCGTAAAATGAGGTGTAAATTAAAATCATTTAATTTTTGAGGTGGCAATTACACAGTAACAAAATGAACTATATCATACTATTTGTTACTGAAGAGTTACATGTTAATAAATAATATATCAACTATTATGGAAAAGTCAAATCAATACCTGATTTGAAATCAAAGCAGCACCTGATTTATACAATACATATTAAAAGACTTAAAAAAAAACAGTTCTTATAGCATTACACAATATAAAATAACATTCTATGACCTCTAAAAAAAATCCTAGATAATTATGATATGAACAAAGTTATTTCCTCTCCTTTGGTAAACACTTTGTTTATTTTTGGAAAAATTGGTAAACATTTGGTAAAAAATTTATTTTTGTTTGCGCTGGGTCTTCGTGCTGTGCAAGCTTTTCTCCAGTTGCCCATGCAGAAGCTACTCTCTAGTTGTGCAAGCAGACTATTCTCTAGTTGCAGTTCTTGGTTCTCCTGCTGTGGAGCATGAGCTATAGGGTCACGGGCTTCAGCAGTTGTGGCATGTGGACTCAGCAGCTGTGGTTCCCAGGCTCTGGAGCATAGGCTTAGTAGTTGTGGCACACAAGCTGAGCTGTTCTGTGGCATGCAGGATCTTCCTGGTCAGCGATCGACCCATGTCTCCTGCATTGGCATGCGGATTCCTTACCACTGAGCCACCAAGGCAGCCGGGTAAACAGTATTTTGATTGTGGTGGTTTAGTCACTAAGTTGAGTCAGACTCTTGCAATCCCATGAACAGCAGCCTGCTAGGCTCCTCTGTCTGACACTTCCTACTCCAGGGGATCTTCCTGGTCCAGGGATCGGACATGAGTCTCCTATACTGCAGGCAGGTTCTTTACTGCTGAGACTCCTTATACTGAGCCTGAAGCCCAAGTATTTTGATTGAAGCAATTTATTTGTTACAATCAAATAAGTAGGTTTAAACGCTTTATTTCAAGTGAAGAATGAGAAATTCTACTTATCTATTTCAGAAGAAATCACTTATCTACTTATTTTAAGGCATGTTACTATACTTAATTATCACAGAGATATAATGTTTTGTGCCCAAACTGGAACTCACAGGAAGAGTCTATTTCTTTAAACTATCATTTCAAAAAATTTCAAAGGATTACAATGTGAAGATGTCAAACTTAATTTTATTGTATAAACATGAAATCACTTACTAGTCCCTGACTGTTAGAGATCTGAAACTGTGCCAGAGTGAAACCTATTTAGAAACTGAAGTTAAAGTCAAAGGCCACATTTAAAATATATCTGTGTGATTGTGTTCATATTTCAATACACCAGACACCTTCCTTACCTGTGAGATCCTTTGCTAAATCTGGGTGATTCATTAAACAGTGACTGGCAAATTTCACACTTTCTAATCTCACAGGAACATGAATGTCATTAAACCTATACAGAAGAAGATTGCTAAATATTAGTTGTAAGGCAAAATAACTATTTTCAAATAAGGTACATCAAGAGTACATAAGGTACATAAACAGTACATAAATATCTATTAAAAAAACAATGGTTACTGATTAGAAAATATGCTGGTTATTAAAATGACAGTTACATCATTCTGAAGGAAGAATATAAATTAAAAATATATATAATTTCACAACAATATTTTTTTACAACAGGATTTGCACCATGCTAAAACAAAACAGTATAAAACATCCCCCAACCCAAACTACGTATACTGAAGAGCCAAAAATTGTAGCTTAAAATTATGCCACAAAACAAACAAAAAATAAATTTTCAAAATGCACAAAATCTATCTGAGAAAAGTTTACAGGAGAAAAATGCTAGAAGAATGTGAGGGAGAAAGCAAGGGCAGACTCAGAGATAAGTACACACATACTACCATACTGCCTCACAGCAAAAAAAAGTTTCACGTGGCTGGAACCAACCTGTAATTGCCCTTTTTGCTGTTGCTGTTTAGTTGCTAAGTCATGTATAATTCTTTGCCACCCCACTGACTGTAGTCCATCAGGCTCCTTTGTCCATGGGATATCCAGGTAAAAAGACTGGAACGGGTTGCCTTTTCTTCTTCAGGGGATCTTCCTGACCCAGTGCTCAACCCCGTATCTGCACTGGCAGGCAAATTCTTTACTGCTGAGCCACCAGTATTCAGTTCAGTTGAGTCACTCAGTAGTGTCTGACTCTTTGTGACCCCATGAACCGCAGCATGCCAGGCCTCCCTGTCCATCACCAACGCCCAGAGTTTACACAAACTCATGTCCATTGAGTCAGTGATGCCATCAAACCATCTCATCCTCTGTTGTCTCCTTCTCCTCCTGCCCTCAATCTTTCCCAGCATCAGGGTCTTTTCAAATGAGTCAGTTCTTCACATGAGGTGGCCAAAGTATTGGAGTTTCAGCTTCAGCATCAGTCCCTCCAATGAACACCCAGGGCTGGTCTGCTTTAGGATGGACTGTTTGGATCTCCTTGCAGTCCAAGGGACTCTCAAGAGTCTTCTCCAACACCACAGATCAAAAGCATCAATTCTTCAGTGCTAAGCTTTCTTTATAGTCCAGCTCTCACATCCATACATGACTACTGGAAAAACCATAGCCTGACTAGACGGACCTTTGTTGGCCAAGTAATGTCTCTGCTTTTTAATATGCTGTCTAGGTTGGTCATAACTTTCCTTCCAAGGAGTGTCTTTTAATTTCATTGCTGCAGTCGCCATCTGCAGTGATTTTGGAGCCCCCCAAAAAAAAGCCGGCCACTGTTTCCCCATCTATTTGCCATGAAGTGATGGGACCGAATCCCATGATCTTAGTTTTCAGAATGTTGAGCCTTAAGCCAACTTTTCACTCTCCTCTTTCACTTTCATTAGGAGGCTCTTTAGGTCTTCTTCACTTCCTGCCATAAGGGTGGTGTCATCTGCATATCTGAGGTTATTGATATTTCTCCCGGCAATCTTGATTCCAGCTTGTGTTTCTTCCAGTCCAGCGTTTCTCATGATGTACTCTGCATAGAAGTTAAATAAGCAAGGTGACAATATACAGCCTTGACGTACTCCTTTTCCTATTTGGAACCAGTCAGTTGTTCCATGTCCAGTTCTAACTGTTGCTTCCTGACCTGCATATAGCTTTCTCAAGAGGCAGGTCAGGTGGTCTGGTATTCCCATCTCTTTCAGAATTTTCCACAGTGTATTGTGATCCACACAGTCAAAGGCTTTGGCATAGTCAATAAAACAGAAATAGATGTTTTTCTGGAACTCTCTTGCTTTTTTCATGATCCAGCAGATGATGGCAATTTGATCTCTGGTTCCTTTGCCTTTTCTAAAACCAGCTTGAACATCAGGAAGTTCACGGTTCGTGTATTGCTGAAGCCTGGCTTGGAGAATTTTGAGCATTACTTTACTAGCGTGTGAGATGAGTACAATTGTGCAGTAGTTTGAACATTCTTTGGCATTGCCTTTCTTTGGGATTTGAATGAAAACTGACCTTTTCCAGTCCTGTGGCCACTGCTGAGTTTTCCATATTTGCTGACATATTGAGTGCAGCACTTTCACAGCATCATCTTTTAGGATTTGAAATGGCTCAACTGGAGTTCCATCACCTCCACTAGCTTTGTTTGTAGTGATGCTTCCTAAAGCCCACTTGACCTCACATTCCAGGATGTCTGTCTCTAGGTGAGTGATCACAGCATTGTGATTATCTGGGTCATTAAGATCTTTTCTGTGCAGTTCTTCTGTGTATTCTTGCCACCTCTTCTTAATATCTTCTGCTTCTGTTAGGTCCATACCATTTTAGTCCTTTATTGAGCCCATCATCTTTGCATGATACCCATTCTATTGTTTTCCTGTATTTCTTTGCACTGATCACTGAGAAAGGCTCTCATCTCTCCTTTCTATTCTTTGGAATTTTGCATTCAAATGGGTATATCTTTCCTTTTCTCCTTTGCTTTTTGCTTCCCTTATTTTCACAGCTATCTGTAAGGCCTCCTCAGACAGCCATTTTGCTTTTTTGCATTTCTTTTTCTTGGGGATGGTCTTGATTCCTGTCTCCTGTACAATATCATGAACCTCCGTCCAGAGTTCATCAGGCATTTTGCCTATCAGATCTAGTCCCTTCAATCTATTTCTCACTTCCACTGTATAATCATAAGGGTTAGGGTTACAGCAAGAATTTAGTAAGTATGAAACTCAGTATGTAGATTAAGAACTTCATATAAGGATAAGCTGAGTAACTGAAATTTTAAATTTACTGGGCATTTAAAAATATTAATTATAAAATAATGTGATTTTATTTACTTATTTTTTACCTTTTAATTTCCTCTACCCATTTTATTTTTTCCTCTCTCCACCTCCCTTTCTCTCTGGCAAGTGTTTGTTCTCCTTAACTGTCTTTGTTTTGTTATGTTTGGTCATTTTTTTTTTAGATTTCACATATAAGTGAAACCATACAGTATGTGTCCTTCTGTTTGACTTATTACCCTTAGCATAAGTCCATCCATGTTGTCCCAAATGGGATTTCCTTCTTTATGGAGGAATAAAATTCCACCATGCATGTATATACCACATCTAGTTTATCCACTGATCTGTTGTTTGGGCAGCTGGGTTGCTTTCCTGTCTTGGCTATTATAAATAATGCCGGAGTGAACGTGGAGCTAGTGCATCTATCTTTTCTAATCAGCGTTTCTGTTTTCTTCAGATAAATACCCAGGACTGTAATTCCTGGATCATATGATAGTGTCATTTTAAATTATCTGAGGAACCTCCATACTGCTTTTGATAGTGGTGGCACCAATTTACATTGCTACCAACAGTGCACAATGGTTCCCTTTTCTCCACATCTCTGCCAACACTTGTCATTTGTAGTCGTTTTGATAACAGCCACTCTGACAGGAGTGAGGTGGTATCTCATTGCTGTTTTGATTTGTACTTCTCCTTGATGATCAGTGATGTTGAGCATCTTTTTAAAAAAATATTTATTTATTTAAATTGACTGATGATCGGTTTACAACATTGGTTTGATTTCGGTCATACATCAACATGAATTAGCCAAAAGTATACAAATATCCCCTGATGTTGAGCATCTTTTCATATGTCATCTTTGGAAAAATGTGTACCAGATCCTCTCCCATTTTTAAAACAGGTTGCTTGCTTCTTTGATGTTGACTTGAATGAGGTATTTATATATTTTAGATATTAACAGCTTATCATGTATATTATTTGGAAATACCTTCTCCCATTCAGTAGAATTGTTCATTCTAGTTCTGTGAAAAAGGCCATTGGGATTTTGATAAGGACTGCAATGAATCTGTTGATTGCCTTTAACAATGTTAATTATTTCAATCCACAGACAAAGTATATCTTTCCAACTCTGTGTGTCGTCTTCAGTTTGGTTTATCAGTATCTTACAGTTTTTCAAGTACAGTTCTTTTGCCTCCTTAGGTAGGTTTATTCTGAGGTATTCTATTCTCTATGATGTGGCTGTAAGTGGAATTATTTTCTTAATTTTTCTGATAGTTCATTGTTAGTGTATTCAGATGCAAAGATTTCTGTTTATTGATTTCTGTATCCTACAACATGCTCAGATTCATTGATGAATTCTAGTGGTTTTCTGGTGGCATCTTTTAGGATTTTCTATGTAGTATTACTTGACATCTGCAAACAGTGAGTTAGGACCTAACAGAGGTAGAAGATATTAAGAACAGGTGGCAAGAATACACAGAAGAACTCTACAAAAACGGTCTTAATGACCAGGATAACCATGATGGGGTAGTCACTCACCTACAGCCAGATAACCTGGAATGTGAAGTCAAGTGGCCATAGGAAGCATTGCTACAAATAAAGCTAGTGGAGGTGATGGAATTCCAGCTGAGCTCTTTAAAATCCTTAAAGATGATGTTAAAGTGCTGCACTCACCATGTCAGCAAATTTGGAAAACTCAGCAGTGGATCCAGGACTGGAAAGGTCAGTTTTCATTCCAATCCCAGAGAAGGGCAGTGCCAAATAATGTTCAAACTACTGGACAATCACGCTCATTTTGCAGGCAAGTAAGGTTATGCTCATGGGGTCGCAAAGAGTTGGATACGACTGAGCGACTGAACTCAACTGACCTGAAAGTTATACTCAAAATCCTTCATGTCAGGTTTCAGTAGTATATGAACAGAGAACTTCCAGATGTACAAGCTGGGTTTAGAAAAGTCAGGGGGATCAGAGATCAAATTGCCGACATTCACTGGATCATAGAAAAAGCAAGGGAATTCCAGAAAAACATCTATTTCTCCCTCATTGACTACATTAAAGCCTTTGACTGTGTGGATCACAATCAACTGTGGAATATTCTTAAAGAGATGGAAATACCAGACCACCTTTCCTGACTCCTGAGAAACCTGTATGCAGGTCAAGAAGCAACACTTACAACTGGACATGGATAAAGCGATTGGTTTAAAATTGGGAAAGGACTATGATAAGGCTGTATATTGTTACTCTATTTAACTTGAGTATGCGGAGTACATCATGTGAAATGCTGGGCAGGATGGAGCACAAGCTGGATCAAGATTACCAGGAGAAATATCAACAACCTCAGATATGCAGATGATTCCACTCTAATGGCAGACAGTGTAAAGGAACTAATGGGCCTCTTGATGAGGGTGATAGAGGCGAGTGAAAAACCTGGCTTAAAACTTAGCATTCAAAAAATTAAGACCACGGTACCTGGGCCCATCACTTCATTGCAAAGAAGGGGAAAAAGTAGAATCAGTAACAGATTTTATTTCCCTGGGCTCCGAAACCGTGACTGCAGCCATGAAATTAACAGACGCTTGCTCCTTGGAAGAAAAGCTATGACAAACATAGACAGTGTATTAAAAAACAAAGATATCACTTTGCTGACAAAGGTCTGTATAGTCAAAGCTATGGTTTTTCCAGTAGTCAGGCATGGATGTGAGAGTTGGACCATAAAGAAGGCTGAGTGCCAGAGAACTGATGCTTATGCTTTCTAACTGTATTGCCAGAGAAGACTCTTGAGAGTCCCTTGGACACCAAGGAGATCAAACCAGTCAATCTTAAAGGAAACAGGCCCTGAATATTCCAATACTTTGGCCACGTGATGCAAAGACCTGACTCATTGGAAAAGACCCTGATGCTGGGGTCTTTTGAAGATTGAAGACCAAAGAAGAAGAAGGTGGCAGAGGATGAGAAGGTTAGATAGCATCACCAACTCAGTGGGCACGAGTCTGAACAAACTCCAGAAGATAATAAAAGACAGGTAAGCCCGGCATGCTGCAATCCATGGGGTCGCAAAGAGTTGGACACGACTTAGTGACTAAACAGCAACAATTATCACTGACACAATTTCACTACTGGTAATTGATTTGTACATTTTTTCTGTTTCTTCCTGGTTCAGTCGTGGGAAACAATTCATTTCTAGGAATTTGTTCATTTCTAGGGTGTCTGCTTTGTTGGCATATAACTGATCATAGATAATGTGACTTTAAACATTGAAAACATTTATATTTTTGAAGTGATCATTTAATAAATACCTAAATATCCATGGCCGCCTACTTTCTTATCCAGAGACAACTGTCATGTATTTTAATAAAATATTTCATTAAGGATTTATAATTTTCTAACTGCCAGAGAAAAGTGAGACTATTACTACTCATGATCAACTATCAAAACACTTATTACTAAGTAATTAAGGGAAATATGTTATGCAAGTGAAAAATGGAGTCTTGCATTTTTGTTTAAATGTTTTTCATATATATTAATGTCAATCACAAGGACAGATACACTCGTCTATGTACTGACAAGCAGAACTGTTTCATTCCCTCTAAATTGTTACAAAGTCAAGTTTAATTAATCAAATGGTCAGAATATATTCAAGACCTTCAAAACAGCTTGTTCTGAGCAAATAACTTAAGATATCATTATGTCAGTGTCTCTGATTTGTTATATATATGTAATTTACTTATTTGGCTACTTCAGGTCTTAGTGGCAGCATACAGGATCTTCATTGCATCATGGGGGCTTAACTGCTCGGTGTCATACGGGATCTCAGTACCCTGCCCAGGGACTGAACCTGTGTCCCCCGTATTGTGAGGTGGATTCTTAACCTCTGGACCACCACGGAAGTCTCTTATTTACTTTAGTATTTAACAAAGGATTACTTTAACAATTATTATAGTGAGTTTACTTTAAGAAAAATTTTGGAGCCCATTTCCTGAATCAGTTGAATTAGACAATGATGAATTTCAAATGTTCTCTAGAATATTAATAATAAAAATTGACTTTTTGATTCAATGTTTGAAGTAAAGAAACATGTAAATGTGACACAAGAAAGCAATTTAATAAATTTCATAGATTTTCCAACCTTACCATCAAGCTGAATAGAATACAATAATTCCAAGTTCTTTAGAAGGAACATTAA
This sequence comes from Redunca redunca, assembly GCA_006410935.1. Taxonomy (NCBI): domain Eukaryota; kingdom Metazoa; phylum Chordata; class Mammalia; order Artiodactyla; family Bovidae; genus Redunca; species Redunca redunca. The sequence goes on along the minus strand of SJYQ01092557.1, from coordinate 50,623 downwards.
AAGCTTTGAGTAAAGAGCAGTGCTATTCTTCATTTCAAAATTAGACAATACTAAATTGTTTAAAACACATATCTTGCTACCAGATAAGCTATGTATCTAAAGGATAAGCACCAGTAAATAAATAAACTGTTTGAGTGAAATATGGCATGGACTGGACCATGATGTCTTCAGTCTCATGATTTATTTAAAAATTTTAAGACTCTGCAGATCTTCAAATGTTTATTCTAATGACATTATTTTAGCACACACAAGAAAGATTAAAATCTGTTATGTGGGTAAATAAAAAAAAGCTTTCTTCATAAAAAATTTCTCTTCAGTTTATTCTCCAAGAGAGACAGTAACATTGGTATTAAAAAAACATATATCGAAGTTTGATACGTGTGGTTTCAATCAGGTGTGCCATTCTGACTAGCCTCCAAAACATGAGTCCACAGAATTGTATTCTCTTACCGTCCAAGAAAACACTGCCACAGAGGACGATTCTGTGTTGCTAAATCGGAATCTTTAGAACCAAACAATTTAGCTAAAAGTCGAACAACAGCTAATCGTTCTTCTCCGTCATTGCTCTAAGGGAAAAAAGAAAATAAATAAAGCCTGAGAGTTATTCATCAGATGATAAAAAATAAATAAAATAGCCCCAAGAAGCTGCAATTTCACTATTTTTGCTTATAATGATGAAAACTTCAAAATATCGTATTCTCTCATTTACTATGCAGAAGTTGATTTAATTCCACGTTAGATCATCAGGTCCTTTGCTCTTATTTCATTCCCTCTCAACTGTTAATTTATGCCTGTTTCTCTGCTTGCTTGCAATCTGCACAGATGCGGTAGAAATATGAAGATAATGATTTAATTCTAACATTCCCTAAGAGTCCTAGAAAAAATTCTGTGAATGGAAGACCTACAAATAATTTCTGCCCTACAATTTCATCTCCAACACCTGCCTTTTAAAAAGGCGGAAATTTATCTAAGAATACAGAAAACATAAAAATCAACGGCTTTGGGTTATACATATTGTATCAAGAGAGACTATATAGAAATAACATTAACTAAGGTGCTAAATTTAAAAAAAAAAGGGAATTAAGGAATCTATAAAAAAATTATTGTGCACCTACCTGCTGAAGTATGCCTATGAAAATATCAAATTTTATCAATGAAGAAGAGAGGGTACAAGATGAAGAATAATTGAGGACAACTGTGGTAGAGAAAAGCTCATAACCCATTTAAGGTACTACTACTCAAGTTCTAGCCAAACGTTGTCAAATCATCTGATTTTTTTTTTTTTTTAGAAAATGTATAATCTGGAGTTTTCAACAAAGTCTGATTTTAAAATTTATTCATTTACTCAATGTTATCAACTTTTTAAAAAGAGAAAATTCTTTGTATGACATTTTGAAATAAAATTTATCAAATAAAACATTTTTGGGAGGCCAGATTCAGCTCTTAACTTCTGATGTAAGTAAATGAACTTATAGAAGAATGGGGTATGGACAACCAATGTAGCTTAACTTTAAGTCTGTTTACATTAAGCTTACACACTGAAGTCTAGTTCCTAATCCATTCCCACCATCTATTATAGCAGGCTTGTTTAAAGATTAAAGAGGCTTGACTTTCATATTCAAACTCTATATATGGACTGGGAGAAAATATTTTAATGCCTTATACATAGAAATAATTTGGTATGGAACCACTCTTAGACTGTGGTTGAAATAAGCCCATTATTAAAAAACAAAACAAAACTTTCTTCTCTGTGTAACATTTTCCATACAACAGTTTCTGAGAAACCTAGTAAAATGTCTTTCATACGTGAACAGCAAATTCTTGTCATAAAACAAAATGGACAAATCTTATAACTGTTTTAAGAGTTTGAAATCAGAGTTCGAATTCCAAGTCATTTTAACTGTGTAAATGGACAAAATAATTCACCTTAAATTTTCCTA
>SJYQ01092557.1:0-47810 GCA_006410935.1 Redunca redunca | reverse complement strand
GCTTTTTATAAATGTGTTAAAAGAAAACTATATAATTAGGCATTCCATATACAAGTGAGGAAGATTAAAAAAGAACAGATATTTCAATTACTAATATATATTAGGACAGTCACCAAAACAGAACAAATCTCCAAATATCATCAAATTATGACTGTTATATGAAAAATTTTTTAAAGTAATTGAGTTGTTACCTTTCTTTCAAATTAGGATGACAATTCTAGGAATGAATTGTTATTTAAAAAAAATAATTTAAATAGTTTATTTAATCCATTATAGAGGATTTTATAGAGAAATTTCTTTGTAGCAGACAATAAATTTTAAATGACGAAATCTTTTGGATTTTTAAGTGTGAGTTATTTCTTTACTGGGGCTTCCCAAGTAGCACAGTGGTAAAGAATTCACCTGCCAGTGCAGGAGACTCAAGAGACATATGTTTGATCCCTGGGTTGGGAAGAACCCCTGAGGTAGGAAATGCCACTCCAATACTCCTGCCTGGAAAATTCCATGGACAGAAGAGCCTGGCAGGCTATAGTCCATGAGGTCACAGAGTTGGACCTGACTAAGCAACTGAGCATGTGTGCACACATACACATTTTTTCTATGAATTTAGCAATAAAGAATAACTGAAGGTAGAGGAGGAGTTGCTTTTTCCCCCAAAAATACCCAGAAAGAGACTTCCCTAGCAGGACAGTGTTAAGAATCCGCCTGCCAAGGGTCACAGGTTCAATCCCTGGTCCAGGAAGATTCCACAGGCTGTGGAGCAACTAAGCCTGTATGGCACAATTACTGACCCTATGAGCCTTGACTGTTGATCCTGTGCACCCTAAAGCCTGTACTCCACAACAAGAGAAGCCACTGCAACAAGAAGCCCATACACTACAGCCATGAGTTGAGCCCATTTGCTGCAACTAGAGAAAGCTTGGGAGAAGGCAATGGCACCCCACTCCAGTACTCTTGCCTGGAAAATCCCATGGACGGAGGAGCCTGGTGGGCTGCAGTCCATGGGGTCGTGAAGAGTCGGACATGACTGAGCGACTTCACTTTTACATTTCACTTTCATGCACTGGAGAAGGAAATGGCAACCCACTCCAGTGTTTTTGCCTGGAGAATCCCAGGGATGGCAGGGCCTGGTGGGCTGCCATCTATGGGGTCGCAAAGAGTCGGACACGATGGAAGCGATGTAGCAGCAGCAGCAGAGAAAGCTTGAACATTGCAACAAAGACCCAGCGCAGCCAAAAAGAACCCCAGAAAGTCAAAAACATTTTAACTCAGAGGACAAGAGAAGGAAAAGGTGATGATACAAAGGCTGATAATGTAAAAGCATTCTAGGAAGAATAAAAAAGAATATAATATCAAAGCACAAATTAAAAGATATCTCTACTCTTGCTAGCAAAATTAAATTAGAAAAAAACTTTTAAAATGTAAAAATGGTACAGAGGCAACTGTATGCAACTGATCTGAGCATATTTTTGGTAGTATCATCAAATGATAAATTTCTTTTGAAAGACAACATATATTAAGAGTTAGAAAATATTGTGAAGAACTTGAAAAGAATAAGGAAAAGAGTTTTAACAAAATTTACAACTACACATACACATATGAGTAGTTCTGGAAGGATATATGAAAATCTATTGGTGATGGCTATTTCTGAGAAGTGAGAAAAAGATATTTGAGACTGAAGAAAGACAAATTTCACTGTATATACCTTTATAATACTTGAGAAAACTTTTCTAAACCATGTTTAAGTATTTAGCAAATTAAATACTATTAATAATCCATAACATTTAAATTAATATACTTAGACTTTTATATGTAGAAAACCATTCAACAGTAAGTAAATACTACATTCACAAAGACTGTACTAAAGAAAACACTGAAAAAAACCTAAATGCAAGGGAAGAGGGAAATGTTAGGTAAATTATATATGAATTCAAAGGAACACTTACAATCATTCTCGTCATAAATAAAAAGATGATGATAAAAAAAAAAGATGTCAAGATGTGGAAACATAAATGAACAATTCAAAGTTTTATATAAAGTGTGAAAAAACAGGTGAGAGTCTGAGCAATGTTCAATAATGAACTTGTTACAGTAAGGCAGCACAATTCTAATTTTTTTTCAGAATTACTTTGTTGACTTTTTAGTAAAAACAAAACAAAACATAGTAAAAGTAGACAAAAGTAAAAAAACAACTTACTACTCTATTAACAACTATTTAAGAGGGAAAGCCAAAAAGGTTCAGAAGAATGGTTTAGAGACATGAGGAAGGAACTATATAGACAGAGAGCCACAGAAAAAGATGAAGGGAGAAAGTGAAAAAGATCAACATAGCCAGGAGATAAAAAGATAAAATACAAAGAAGAAAGGGTGGGAATTGCAGACCTAACATCCTCTATCTTGTGTCATTTAAAACCAACGTCTGTAAGCTTATAAAGTTATGCTGCATTTGGTTACATTCGGACATATCAGTTCTCTTAGATATTTCTTCTAAATAGATGAAACTGTTTACAGGCTAAATAAGCCCTTATGTGAAGAGTTCTAATAAACTCGTACCTTTATGGATTAAGAACTACAAAATTACAGAAAAAAGATAGGCAGAAATACCTACATTGGCAATGCATGCTTCAATAGTCTGGACTGTCCTTTTCAAAAGGACTTTTGCGAGGTCAAAGGACTGTTTGTTTAAGTTCTGAAACACAAAAAATATGCAAAGTTACAAATGAATTAATGAATTTACGAGATAATACCACTAGAACATCAAAGTCTTCAAAGTTCAGAAAATAGGAAGCAAAAAATATAACTGAACCACATTCAAGGTTTTACCCAATATCCACTAGTCAAGAGGTCATAAATACAGAAGTTGCAAACAGCACAACCATGAATCAAAAACTAAAATACAAAGAAATAAAACACAGGAGGTAATTAGCCAAAAGCTCAACCCTATTTTAAGTTTAGTTTTACTAAATCTAAGACTTTTAGGTTTTGTTAACTGGGAGTTGGTGATAGACAGGGAGGCCAGGCAGTCCATGGCGTCACAAAGAGTCAGATACAACTGAGGGACTGAACTGAACCAATCTGAACTGGTAATAACACGCACTTATCCCTAACACACACACATTATCCTCAGTATTTCACTGGCTAACCAATGTCTGTTCAGAGGAACAGTGGACCTGCGAAGTGCTTCAAGCAAAATTCTCAATCAGTTATATTTCTGAAATGCTAACTACTGCCTTCATTCCTCAAGATTCCTAATGCATGGTAATAAATTAAAGGGTCTGAGGAAGCCTGTGAAAAGAAATATTTAATTTTTTCTAAGTTATTAAAAATGGAATCCTTGTGTTGAAAAGGACCTATTAACATCTCTGCACTTTGCAGTTTTAGACCAAAGAGATTCATTCACCACCATCTTGCACTAATCTCCAAAAAAAGGCAAGGATATACTATACCTTAGGTTAGTTGTCAGCAAAATTTTTTTGCAAAGAGGCAGATGGTAGATATATATTTTAGGTTTTATTGGCGCCATATCATCACTGCTGCAACTACACACCTCTGGTTGTTGCGGCAGGAAAGCAACCATAGACACAATGAAAACAAATAAGCATGGTTGTGTTCAAATAAAACTTTATGTACATAAATAGGCAGTGGGCCAGATTTGGTCTACAAGCCATAGCTTTCTAATACTTGCTCCAGGTTTTTATTCCATTTCCAAAAGAATAAGATTAGCTCAAAATTAAGGCAATCTTAGAGGAAACAAATAGGTGAGGGAGATTAACAGATACAAACTTCCACCTGCAAAATCATTGAGTCACAGATATGAAATGTACAGTGTGGGGAAGACAATCAATAACTATGTAAATCTTTATATGCTGATACACTGTGACTAGATTTAGGTGATCATTTTAAACTGTAGAGAAATACTGTGTAACCAGTTCAACTAAAAGGAAGAGTTATGTAGTTACTAAAATGTAACTAAAAGGAAGAGTTATGTAGATCAATTACACTTCAAAAACTAACTCATAAAAAAGAGATCAGATTTGTAGTTAAGGCAGGGGGTGGGGAGGCAGGATTAGATGAAGGCAGTCAAAAGGTACTTCCAACTAAGAGGTAAGTACTAGTGATATAAACATGATAAATCTATTTAAAAACAGCTATATGTTATATGTGAATGAAATTCATTAAGAGAGTAAATCCTAAAATTTATTTCATTTGCAAGAAAAAAATTTTTTTTGTTTAATTTTGCAGCTATGAGATAATGGATGTTCACTAAATGTTTCATGTTTAAATGAAATAAATGATTTCATACTGCAGATGGTGATTGCAGCCATGAAATTAAAAGACGCTTACTCCTTGGAAGTAAAGTTATGACCAACCTAGATTCTAGCATACTCAAAAGCAGAGACATTACTTTGCCAACAAAGGTCCATCTAATCAAGGCTATGGTTTTTGCAGTGGTCATGTATGGATGTGAGAGTTGGACTGTGAAGAAAGCTGGGTGCCGAAGAATTGATGCTTTTGAACTATAGTGCTGGAGAAGACTCTTGCAAGTCCCTCGGACTGCAAAGAGATCCAACCAGTCCATCCTAAAGGAGACCATCCTAAAGGAGTCCTGGGTGTTCATTGGAAGGACTGATACTGAGGTTGAAACTCCAATACTTTGGCCACCTCATGCGAAGAGTTGACTCATTGGCAAAGACTCTGATGCTGGGAGGGATTGGAGGCAGGAGCAGAAGGGGATGACAGAGGATGAGATGGCTGGATGGCATCACTGACTCGATGGACATGAGTTTGAGTGAACTCTGGGAGTTGGTGATGGATGAACTGAAACATCCTTTTCCCCTTCACATTAACCATATAGTTTCTGCTTTTTGCCCAAATCATTTTCTGAAAGTGCCTAAGAAAAATGAAATGTAGGACATGGGTTCTAAGGAGAAATTCCAATTCCTACACTCCGTATCTGTTCAGTTCAGTTCAGTCGCTCAGTCGTGTCCGACTCTTTGCGACCCCATGAACTGCAGCACGCCAGGCCTCCCTGTACATCACCAACTCCCAGAGTTCACTCAAACTCATGTCCATCGAGTCAGTGATGCCATCCAGCCATCTCATCCTCTGTCGTCCCCTTCTGCTCCTGTCCCCAATCCCTCCCAGCATCAGAGTCTTTTCCAATGAGTCAGCTCTTCGCATGAGGTGGCCAAAGTATTGGAGTTTCAACCTCAGTATCAGTCCTTCCAATGAAAACCCAGGACTGGTCTCCTTTAGGATGGACTGGTTGGATCTCCCTGCAGTCCGAGGGACTTGCAAGAGTCTTCTCCAGCACTATAGTTCAAAAGCATCAATTCTTTGGTGGTCAGTTTTCTTCACAGTCCAACACTCACATCCATACATGACCACTGCAAAAACCATAGCCTTGATTAGATGGACCTTTGTTGGCAAAGTAATATCTCTGCTTTTTAATATGCTATCTATTATTAGAAAGTAGTAAATACATTTTCTTTTCTAAAACAAAGAACCAAACCAAGACTTCCATCCCTTGCAATTCCTATACTAGATATGAGTGGTCAATCTGGAACATTTTTAATTTTCCAGAGAAGAGGCAGCACTTAACTAAGTGAAAATATGTCTTTTAAAGACAACAAGCTATAAGACTTATGTGTATTACTTTAATTTACTTGGGACTGGAGAGTGATAGTGGGAATAATTACATGGGATTACAAATGGTGAAAAACAAGCTTTCATATGTGTAGTACTACCAATAAATATTAACCTTTAGTATCTTCATACTATACAGACCTTATGTGCAGGAATGAGGTTTATAAGAATGGAGTCCAATAATTCTTGAGTAACTCCATCACCTTCCATGATGATAGAACTCATCAAGTCTAACATGTGCATTTGTACCTTCTTATTGTGGCTATTGCTTTTAAAAAAAGAGAGAGAGAGAAAATTAGGCTTACTAAAGAAAATTAAACTTCCCAGTTTAAAGCAACTATCTCAAATGTAAAGGATTTTTCACTTGAGCAAACCACACCAATAATGGCAAAGAAATTTTGGCTGTTCCATATTTACTTTGCTCCTCTCGTGATTATTACTAAAACAGCTAAGAAATCACTGTAAACTATTTCACACATACAAAAATTTAATTAAGCCCCATACACCTAGAATTCAAAGAATGGGTTAAATTCAATGAAACAAAAATGTCAACTTAAAAGAAGTCTTCACTTACATGCCCCTGGATTTTAAAAAATGATAAAATTTTAAGGAAACAAAAAATGTACAAGATAAAGAACGTACATAGCTTTTCATCCTGTTCGATTTTAATAATTCCCCCCAAAATGACAGAACTATAAACACAAAGAAGGCCTATGTAAACACTTGCCTATCTTTGCCACTAGAAGTTTTAGTTCCACAGTACTGAAAATCCAAAGTCTCATGTAAAATGCTACCAGAACGCATGACTTAAGATTCTGAAAAAGTCATCCTGCTGTCTCTCAAAGAATTTCAAACAAACAAATGAAAAATCAACAAGGTATAAAGCCAGAATCAGTTTTAGTCCTACTTCCTTAGCTAGAGCAGAGTCAAGGGCAGGCCTTCTCAATAAATATGTCTAGTGCTGATATAAACTTCCCCAAAAAGACTGGCTACAAAATTGTTGTTAAATCAAGAGAACATCTAGGCTTCTCCCTCTCTGACTGCATCTTAACTAAAGACTTGACCTGTTCGTTTTCACATTTATCAGAATATATATGCAAAGACAAATCAAGAAAATGATATAACTTAGTTGTACTACTACAGACAAAGGGAAGTTTAAATTAAGACTAAACTAACTTTTATTATCATTTATGTATCTCTTATCTGTAATTTTTAAAAAATAAGCTTGAAATAATGTATAATACACTTGTTGGGCACCTAGTGGTAAAATCAAAGATCAAAATTTTTAAAGTTAGTGAAAAATTGCCCTATTGTTAGATTCACAGTTTTCTACAACTTTTAGAAAAATAGTCTCTCTCAAATATCTTGCTTACTAAAGGCCAAGACTGTGCAAAAATCAACTATATAGGAGGATGTGTGTGTGTGTGTGTGTGTGTGTGTGTGTGTTTGGTGGGGGGAGATAGGCAGTGAAGAACAGAGATACTCAGCTTGATACAAAAAAACGAAGAGAGTATTTAGGTCTCAGATCCATATCATTTGTGAATAGGAAAGGAGTGAAGGAAAGAGAATTGAAACAGGCTTAAAAATTATTTCCATTAGTTTCAGCCAAGATTTAATAACAGGATTTACTCTTCTACCTGAAACAATTTAAAAAAAATGAACAAAATATATGAAAACATATCAGACCCTATACACATGCTGCTGAAAGAAGGGAAGCTTACTTTTTCTACCTATAAAAGCTTCCAGGCTTCAGTACAGGAAGAGAAGATCCTAGCAGAGCCTAATGGTTTTTCTGGGTCTGGAGAGACTACAGTTTGCAGGGCAGAATACCAGAGGGGAGAGAACTACTCAAGAGAGCAAGCTCACAGAGACTACCCTTGAGTCTTCAGGTGCTTAGTGATTAGCAAAGGCTGGTGAAGAAATCTCTTGAGTTTGGGGAAGGAACCACCTGAAAGGAGCAGAAGGAATAATCCCTGGAATTCACACAGGTCATACAATGTGTATGTTTCAACTACACACACAACTCACAAGGCATCTAGTAATCAGAGGCGTAAACCCACATATCAAAGCAGCTCTGTGAGCTCTAAGCATAGCAAACAGGAAGAAAACTCCACATCATAATTGAATTGTTTAAAAGCAGCAATACAAAGAAAATCTTAAGTGGGTAGAGAAAAAGAAGATACATTATTAACAGAGAAACAAAGATTTAAAATGACAAAACTTCTCATTTTTAAAAGTGTAAGCCAGAAAAAGATAGAGGAACATCTTTAAAAGTACTGAGACAGAAAAGAAGAGAGGAAAGTATTATTAACATAATATTCATACCATGACTATAACTTTCAAAAATGAAGGTGGAATAACGTTTTTTTCAGACACAGAAAAACTGAAAGAATTCTATCAGCAGTAGACTTGAACTATAGGAAATGTTAAAGGAAGTCTTTCAGACTAAAGTAAAATAATGCAAGATGGAAATCTGCATATATACAAAGGAATGAAGAACACCAGATATATGGTAAATGTGTCAATAAATGCAAATCAATAAATTCCTCTTTCAAAAGGCAAGTCTTATTTTACTGATTTACCTCACTGTGATTTTTTTCAATTAAAGAATTAGGTCAAGAATAAATTTAGATCTTTAAATTCAGAAAAGAAAAATATTAAAAGGATCAAAGAAAGTATGTGTATGTAAAAGTAATAGAGGAAAAAAGTATAACTGCCCAGTATTAAGTGGATTTACGTGGACAGTCAAGGTAACAAAATGGGCAGGATAACACTCAGGAGTTTCTTTTTCATTTTGTTGGTAATTTTAATATTAAAAGAAAAAGTTGCAAATATGTGGCAGAAAGCAAACAATGGCCACAAACTGTTCTCATCTCTCCTCCCAAAATGCTACTCCTCCCAACAAAATAGGAGTCTATCTAACCAACCTTTGAATCTGGGTTTGCCTATGTGCCTTACTTGGCTAATGAATTAAAAGTAAACATGAAGTGTGCCGAGGTTTTAAAAAGTGCTTCTGTGGTGGGGTGTGCCCTTCTTGCAATTTCTGAAACAGAGTCAGCATATGAAGAGACCTGGATTAGCCTGCTGGATGAGGACAGAGTGACATGTGACCCAGTTGTCCTACTACATCAGCCAGTTGCCAGATGTTCTGCTAACTGACTGCAAATACAGGATCAAGTCCAGCCCTGCCAAAAAGAACTACCAAGCCGAATCATGAGATAAATAAAATGGAGTATGTTTTAAACTATCAAGTTGTGGGTTGCTTTGTTATGAAGCAAAAGCTAACCAACACAAAGGTATAGTTTATACATTCTATCATTCATTGAAGGGCCTTCAGTAAGTTGTCACAGGAAGGTTTTTCTCATGCAATCTTTTTATAAGCTTCTATCACTACTATCCAGATTATCCCAGGTTATATTCTCTTCCTACCATTCTAGCTAAGGAAAAGAAAAATATGTAATAGTATTCATTAGAAACCTACAGAAAACTTCAGAAATGTGCTATTCAATACTGAAGTGGCTATGCAATAGCCATTTGGCTACTGCCCTACTGAAGTCTGGATAGAGCCACATGTTGAAATAATAATAATGCTTTCTGGATACACTGAAATAAAATATATTATTTGAATAAATTTCATTTGTTTCATGTTACCTTTCTTAATGTGGCTATTAGAAAATTTAAAATATATTTGAGATATACTGCTTGTATATAATGTATGCAATGTATACATCTCATAACAATGCTTGGTTTACTAAAACACACACACACCAGGATGAAGCACTGGATTGAAATCTCTCACACACACCCACCCACTGGCTTAAAATCTCACACATACACACACACCAGAATCAGGCACTAGAATTAAATCTCACACACACACACACACACACACACAGACACACACACGCACCAAAATAAAGCACTGGATTAAAATCTGGTGGGCTACAGTCCATGGGGTCGCAAAGAATCAGACATGACTATGACTAAACAACAACATACAATTGATACCATAACTTAAAAATGTCAGTATAAAGACAAAGAGAGTTTTCAGACAACAGAATTATTTTCCTCTTTAGGTTAAGTCTTCTAAGGAAAACATTTCCTTTTACCTAAAAGATCTTAGTGTAAATACACAGTACATGATAATTCAATATGCACAGCAAGAAAAAGAGACAAACAGAAAAGCTTAAAAAATAACTTACTTGATCACTGAGAAGAGAGTCCTAAAAAGCTGAATAAAAATTTCATTGCAATCTTCCAATTCAAAGCAGATGTTATATGATTTAACCCATGCTAAATTCTTAAATAAATAAATAAATAAAATTATTCACACATACAGAGAATAGTTACACAAAAGTAGGCTCATTAATAAAATTTAATTTTTAGAATTAGAAATCTATATTAAAGCTTATAAAACCCCAACATATAAAACTACAATTGTTTCAGCAGTCCTGTACTCTAACCTTTAGAAAGATATGTATCTGTTGGTATTAACCTTTTCTTATTCAAAAATACTAAACTGCCAGAAGTTGGTAGGACATATATACATACAAAATATTNCTCTATTAAAGACAACAATAAAAGAAAATTATCCTTGGGACTAGCCTAGTCCATTACTCAAAATATCTGGAAAATAGCAAATCATTTAAAATTACATCCTTTAGATTTGTTTACTGCCACATATCTTTAGGCTCCTTCATTCTGAGAGAACCATAGGTTCTATGTCTTGTTACCCTTTCTTCTAGTACAGAACTTCCACTTTATTCACTGTCTTTATATTGTTTCATGGTAATTATCCTCAGTTAAAGTACTTGGATATGAAGTACTTCCATTACAATTCCCTAGATGTAAATAACTTTCAAGACCTTTTTTGAATTTGATGTGTGACTACAAAGTTGTGTGGAACAAAACCAATAATAGACTAGTCCAAGGGATTGTACTTTTCACAACAGTGCTCTGTTTCTTAATAAGCTTTCTTTAGAAGTTTTAACCCCAAATAGTATCAATATGGAATAACCTGATTTACGGGCTATCTGAAAGTATTCATAATATGAAAACAGTTTAAGAGATCAACTCAAAAGAGGAGTTCCTCAAACTTTTCAAACAAAGGCAGAACCATCAAGATGAGCATGTAGCTTTGCATATAAAGTAACTTGCAGAGGTAAATAGTCATTTGAATGTGTGAATTTTGTTATATAGTGTTTTAAAAAGTGTCATTCATCAACCATCCCTTCAACTCAGTCATTTGGCCTTTAAGATAGGTTATCCTGAAGGTCAGATATGAGCAGACAGGGACCGTTTTGATCTGTATCTTTCAAATGTCTCATAAAAATACCAGTCATTTTATGGATATTCAATGAATATTAACTGAATAATTATTTTATTTTTAGAACTTATGACATAATCTTCTTACGATGACAAGATGACTAAAATGAAACCTATGTTCCTAAGGGTATTAAGCTAAACTATAAAAGAAAACCAATTTTGTAAAGGTTGTATTTACCTTAAGTTTATCATGGGACGTATACGGAGCTTCTGGGGCATAGATTCGAAAGATGTCAGCCAAACAACATGCTACAAGGAGACGCACATCTTTATTGGGATTCCTGAGAAAAAATTCAGATGCTAGATGCAAGGCTAGTGGGAGATACTGCTGTTTTTCATCTTCTGAGTCCTGATCCATATCCATAAAAGTCTTTACTACCATCTACAAAAATGTATAAAAGAAAAAAATAGTCAACTCTTGATATTTAGAAGCCAGTGAAAAAGTATATATATTTACTCATTTCTATTACAAAACAAACTAGCAATCAGTTACTATGTACATCTTCATTTAAGAATTTGAGTAAAGACCACAAGCATGGATAAGTACCAACATTTGGATTACTGACAGATGCATTACCTTCATTTGTACCACATTTATGAAGAACTTAAGACTCTCATTATTAATGTTGTATCTAGCTCAGGTAAAAATTTCATGGCTTGGGACTTACCTGTCCAGTAGCCAAGAATTTGCCTTCCAACGCAGGGGATGCGAGTTCAATCCATGGTGAGCAAACTGAGATCCCACATGCTGTGGGGCAACTAAGATAATGTGCTCCAACTACTGAGCCCTATGCACTCTAGAGCTTGAGTGTGCATGCTAAGTCCCTTCAGTAGCTGACTCTCTGCAACCCCATGGACTGTAGCCTGCCAGGCTCCTCTGTCCCTGGGAATCTCCATGCAAGAATACTGGAGTGGGTTGCCCTGATCTCCAGGGAATCTTCTGACTCAGGGACTGAACCTGGGTCTCCTGCATTGCCAGCAGATTCTTCACCCTCTGAGTCACCAGGGAAGCCCCTGGAGTCTGTACTCCATAACAAAGACCCAGCCCAGTGGGGGAAAAAAAAAGTTCATAGCTTCATGTGCATGCACGCTAAGCCACTTCAGTCCAACTCTTTACAACCCTATGGACTGTAGCCCCCAGGCTCCTCTGTCCATGGAATTCTTTAGGCAAGAATACTAGAGGGGGTTGCCATGCCCTCTTCCAGGGGATCTTCCTGAGCCAGGGAACAAACCCGACTCTCTTTTGTCTCCTACATTGGCAGGTGGGTTCTTTACCACTAGTGCCACCTGGGAAGCCCTGGCAGCTTCATATGCACAAGCAAATCATTTGATATTTTGTAACATTACCAATTATGTTTCTTTTACACTTATTATCAAAGCTGCCTTGACTTAGGCTCCTTAAAACTATTAAGTTTCACACTTTAATGGGTTTTGCAATTCACAACAGAAAGCACTAAAGAAATAAAAAGAAAAGATAATAAATATTTTAGGCAGTTATATTTCTGATTAAAAGTCTTAATTGTAAAATAAACTCTGGTCTTATTTATGGATATAAAACTAACAAATGCATATATCAAAATCACTCTAAAAGACAAAAAAAGTATAATGGAAAAATATCATAATTTCTCAACTCCAGAGAATAGTCACTATTTACATTTTTGTGTATTTTATGCTGGTCTTTTTTCTCCATAAAGATGGAAATAACCATATAGTCATTTCTTTTTCATTTATTAAATCACAACCATTTCCTCATACCATCAAAAATGCTTCTTTAAATAAATCAGCCCTACCTAACGAGTAACCACTGTCAAATATTGAAGCTGTACCTCTTTCTATTTTGACAAGACTTTTTATCATTTTTGTTTGCCTATGCCCAGCATGCAGGATCTTAGTTCCCTGACGAGGGATGGAACCCTCGTCCCTGCATGGGAAGGTGCACTCTCAACCACTGGACTACCAGGGAAGTCCCACTGTGCTCGGTTTCTTCGAAATACATTTTTTCCCCCGTATCTACTGAAGTGATTCTTTCCTCCTAATTCTGTTACTAGAATAAATCCCACTGACTGGTTTTTTAATTACAATTTCAACGTATCACATACACTGTCTTAAAATACAGACAGGTATAGTATAAGTGACCTAATCTGGAAAACAACACACAGGAGGGTGACTGTAAATCACTATTTCTTACAAGTCTAAATACAAACATCAGGAATTGAACCAAAGAACTGAATTGGGTGATTTTGTTACACATGGCTTTGTGCTCATAAGAAGGGAGCAGTAAAAACGGGAACAGTCAACATCTGGAGAATACAGGAGCTCTCTGTACTATTCTTGCAACTTTTCCAAGCTGGAATATATATCAAAAGGAAAAGCAAAAATTGAAAATACATTTACCACAGGATATGGGAAAAAATACTCATATCAGTAGTTCAAATGAAACCTCAAGTAAGACTTGTCTTTTAAAAAAAATTTAAGAAATAATGTTAAATGTTAATTGAGGGTGGGGAGGATGCATTATTCTTTTCCTGATTTTAAGAGATTTTTAGCTTGATCTAGAGATATTACTGATAGAGAAAGAAAATCACATGTATAAAGTATTCTAATCGTACTTTAAAAACTTTTAAATCAGAAATGCGTAAGGCATAGTGATTTATAATTATCCACATTTGTGCTGTTTTTCCTAGGTTCAGCCATTCAGGTGATACTTGTCTCTATTTTATGAGTGTGTGTGGTGCATTCCTTTCTGAAAGTTCTGAATCTTAGCAATTCCCAAGGACCAGAAGTTCTTTTTAAAATTATTATTTCTTACCACACTATTATTACTTCATCCAGAGCTTTATTTCTTCTGACATGTTTTGAAATATTTGTGTTTTTTCCACTTGATTTTTAACACAAATTAACATATAGCTGAGAAAAATGTTTTCCCAGTGTTAGAAATGATTTCTTTCACCTAACTTTTGTCAGGAGAAGAATTTTTAACTGTCTGTTAACAGCTGTTTCGTTAATGATTAGAATAGGACTGGCACAAAGTAGGCATGCAAAATTTTTTTTTTTTGTGGAAAGAACATTCAAATTCATTACCTGGAGAAAACCATAATTTGAAAAGATACATATAACCCCAATGTTTACTAAAGATCTATTTACAATAGTCAGGACATGGAAGCAACCTGAATGCCCATCGACAAAGGAATAAAGAAATGTGGTGTGTGCTTGCTTAGTTGCTCAGTGGTGTCCAACTCTTTGTGACCCTATGGACTATATATAGCCCACCAGGCTCTTCTGTCAATGGGATTTCCTAGGCAAGAACACTAGAGTGGATTTGCCATTTCCTTCTCCAGGGGATCTTCCCAACACACGGATCAAACCTGTGTCTCCTGCTTGGCAGGCAGACTCTCTACCCCTGAGCCACCTAGAAAGCCCCAAGAAATGTGGTACCTGTATACAACAGAATTATTACTCAGCCATAAAAAGGAATGAAATAATGTCATTTGCCATTTGCACGGATGAACTGAAGAGACAATCATAATGAGTAAAGTATGTCAGAGAAAGACAAATACCATATAATATCACTTAATATGTGGAAACTAAAAAAATGGTACAGAAGAATTTGTTTACAAAAGGGAAATAGAGTCCCAGATCTAGAAAACAATGTCATGGTTACCAGAGGGGAGAAGAGGGATAAACGGAGAGACTGGAACTGACCTATACACACTATTGTGTATGAAACAGATAAATAATAAGGATCTACTGTGTAGCACAGGGAACTCAATACTTTGTAATGATCTAGCATAGGAAAGGAATCCAAACAACAGTGGATTTATATCTAATTAATTCACTCTGCTACACAGCAGAAATGAACACACTGTAAATCAACTATATTCCAATTTAAAAAATCACTTAAAACACCAAACAACAAAGCAAATCATTAAGATTCAATAAAGATCAGAAGGAGGTACAAAAATGTTTGTTGTATTATTCTCTATGAGTGTTTGAAATATTACACAATTGTAAGGACTCAATTTGATTAGGTAAAATGAACTTTGGTTTTTAAAGGGTTTGGGTTGCAAGTATCCAATAAGACTTGAGCTGCTTGGAGATTTTTCAGAAAAACTATTTCAACTGTGTTCCAACTTTGAGGTTCCCAGGAGCCCTGGTAGGGGCAACAAGACAAAGAGGGGGGCAGGTTGGGGAGGGTCTCTTAGTTACTGCACCTGAGCAGCTGGCTTTTCAATAGCTTTATATATCAACTTACTGTATCTGGGCCAAAAATCAGTGTCCCAGGCTACCTCATGTAAGTACTAGGAAGCTTTGGGGTTGAGGAGGGTCAGGAGTTTGGGATCAGTACTTGCAAACTACACAGAATGGATCAACTATATATACAGCACAGGGAGCTATATGCAACCTCCTGGGAATATATGTATGTATAACCGAATCACTTCGCTGTACAGCAGAAATTAACACAAACTACACTTAAATAAAATGTGTTATAATTCATGAAATGCCTTTTTAACATCTACTCTGATAATATATATTATGTATATTACAAAAATATGACCTATATGGCCCTACCATTCTGGCAAAAAAACTTTATCAGTTCTAGATAAAGACCAGGTCAATCAGTATATAACATCTGTTGGCTAGAAATTTGTTCAGAATTCTTGAATGAATATATTCTAAACACAGGTCTATAGCAGAGGTCACAACTCAAGGGGAGGGACATGCAAATAACCACTGGGGAGAAACGGAGAACACAGGCTCCATGCAAAGAGCTGGCTTCAGTTAGTTGCTGTCAGGTGAGAATGCAGACCTAGTATAGAAAATCATTCAGTTGATCAGGACACAACAAAATGTTAAGTGAAATCATCTGACTTGAGAATCTCAGCAACTCCAAAAAGTTCATACCATTGTGAGGGATAAGCAAAACATATCTATATGGTCCTCAAATCAACAATATTCAAACTGTTAGAAATATTTTAAAGGAAAAATATCAGCACACAACCATCTTTTCAGGTAGGCAAATTATTCTGAAAAGCTGATTCCACATTTCTTTTGCACTTAAATAGTTTTCTTTAGGTATAAAAACTATGAAGAAAATATTCAATAAACTGATTATTAAAATCCAGAGAACCTTCAAAATATTAATGAGGAGTTTTCACATTCTCCTAAGCTATAACACAGAAAATACCATTAAATCAACATTTTCCACACCAAAAAGTAATGGTAAAGATAGACCACTTTAGAATCTATGAAAAGAAGAAAAGTTAGTTCCCAGTGGGATAAAAGTCAAAATTTGAAAGAACATCTAAGAAACTTTTAAAAAATAGAGTATCTTTATGATCTTGAGTAGGAGGGATTTCTCAAGAAGGTACAAAAAGCACTAGCTATAGAATCTTTCCATAAAAGTAAAATTAATGTGCGTTCATCAGCAGATATCACTAAAAAGATTTAAAAACACATGCCAATGAATGAGAGTAGATATTTGTGACATGCATAACCAACAAAGAACCTATCTAGTATATATAAAGAACTCCTAGAATTCAGTAAAGAAAACAAACCCTAAGTGTAAAATGGAAAAATGACTAGGTAGACTAAGTACTTTTAAAAAAAAATCTCAGTCAGTATATAGGGGAGATTAAATCCTATTGACAGCCAGGCAAATGCAAAGTAAAACGTGGTAAGAGAACTGATGTTTTAATGATATGGTTTATGTCTTCACTGATTTAGGTTTTTCTCTTCCAGACTGATTGAATATTGGGACAATCACTGCATCCTTCTGGAAGGACATGCCATGTATTGCACCACACACCATTTACACACTTCTATCACAATGCTATGCTTTCTACTTTCTTATTTGTCTCTGCCAGGGCTATGGCAGCACCTGATTTCTATGCCTTCAGCACAACGAGTTGGGCTTGGCGTATACTTAACAGTTTGTTGAGTGGAAAAGAAATACATTCTATTATTACTGCGTAGTTTTTAGTGCACTGGTTTTGTATATTTTGTTAACCATTTAACCTTTCTGGATGCTACTGTGAATTTTAACATCTTTTCATTTTCCAACCGCTGGTTCCTAACACATACATGTACAATCAATTTTTCTATACTAAGCTGTTCACACTACTATACACCTTTACTGGTTCTAGAGGCTTGCTTATGCATTTCTCAAGATTCTCTATAAATGCAGTATCGTTAACAAATAAGGACAGTTTTATTTTGTCTTCTCTCATCTGTGTGTCTTTTGTATCTTTTTCTTATTGTGCTAGCAAAACCACAGCAATAGACAGCAAAAGTGAGAGCAGACATTTTTGCCTCTTTTGAGATCTGAAAAAGAACATCGTCTTTCACCATTAAGTATGTTAATGGGTTTCTGTCAATGCCTTATCAGGTTGAGAAAGTTCTTTCTATCTTATATTCCTAATATGCTGTTATTTTTTATGAAGAACATGTTGAATTTTTTTCAGACACTTCTTCTATATCAAATGGGATGATAACACGGTTCTCCCAACTTACACTAATGTTAATATGTTGAAATAAATTAATATCATATAGTAAACAAAATTTGCACTCCCAGGAATAAACCTGGCATGGTGATCACTGTGTTTTGCGTGTGTGCAATGCTTTGGTTTTTTTTTTTTTTTCCTTCTAGTTTTGGTTTGTTTTTGTTTTGCTGGCTGGATCTCCTCTGCTAATATTTTGTTGTTTATTAAGGCTCTTGGTATGCTGCTGCCATGGGGTTGCAAAGAGTCTGACACAACTGAGTGACTGGACTGAAGACTCTTGATTCATAGATTTCTTTTCTAGTAATATGTTTTGTTTTGGTATCAAGGTAATATTGGCCATATAAAGTGAACTGGAAGTGTTCACTCTTCCTGTTTGCTGAGTTTGTGTAGGACTAGTATGCTTTTTTCCTTAAATGTTTAATAGAATTCATCAATGAAGTCATTCGAGTCTTTATTTGTGAAAAAGCTTTTAGTTGCAAATCTAGTTACCAAAATCAGTATAAAGCTATCAGGTTTTCTATTTCACCTTAAGTCAGTTTTAGTAGTTTGCATTTTCCCAGAAATATATCTACTTCCTTTAGGATACAGAATTTACTAGCATAAATTGGCTTATATTATGCCTTTTTTATCCTTTTAATGTTTATAAAATCTATATGAAGTCTCTTCTTTTTTCACTAATGTTACTAATTTTTGTCTTTTTTTCTTGAGTGTTCTAACATAGTGGTCTCAAGGGGTTTCCTAGGTGGCATAAGTGGTAAAGAACCCGCCTGTCAATGCACATGAGAGATGTGGGTTCAATCCCTCAGTGGGGATGATTCCCTAGAGGAAGGCATGGCAACCCATCCCAGTATTCTTGCCTGGAGAATTCTCATGGACTGAGAAGCCTGGTGGGCTACAGTTCACAGGTTCGCAAAGAGTGGGACACAACTGAAGTGACAGCACGCACAGAGTGGTCTCAAAGAGGAATGAATTTGCCACACATCTCCAGGGAATATCTGCCAACGTCTGGAGGCATTTTTAGTTGTCACAACTGGGAGAAAGGGTTCTACTGGCACTGAGGGGGTAACCACCAAGGATATTGGCCAAACGTCATACAACATATAAGACAGCTCCACATAACATTTATCAGCCTGAAAGGGTCAACACAGGCAAGGTTGAGAAACCTTATCAAACAAAAGGTTTTGTCAATTTTACTATCTTTTCAAAGAAACAAATTTTTGGTATTATTAGTTTATTGTTTGCACATTTTCTGTTTGACTGATTTCCATTTTTACCCTTTACTATGTCCTGCTTTCTACTATCTTTAGGTTTAATCTCCTGTCTTTTTCTAGGCTCTTGGCATAGAAGCTTACAACTGATTCTAGACTGTTCTTTTCTAATATAAACATTTAAAAGCTTATCGAAATAAATTTCTCAATAAGCACTGCTACGAAGTTCAAAATATTTTCTAATTTTCCTTGTGATTCCTTCTTTTATTCATATATTATGCAGAAATACACTAATTTCCAAATATTTGGGTTATTTTCTGGATATCTTTTCTTATTAATTTCCCATCTAACTCCCTGTGATCATATACCCCTGTATGAAATAGGAATCATATTAAATGTACTGGTATTTGTTTAATGTCCCACCACATGGGACAGTGACTGCAGCCATGAAATTAAAAGATGCTTGCTCTTTGGAAAAAGAGCTATGACAAACCTGGTTACTGTCTTAAAACACAGAGTTGTCACTTTGCCGACAAAGGTCCACATAATCAAAAATATGATTTTTCCAACAGTCATGTATGGATGAGAGAGCTGGACCATAAAGAAGGCTGAGTGCCAAAGAATTGTTGCTTTCAAACTGTGGTGCTGGAGAAGACACTTGAGAGTCCCTTGGACAGCAAGGAGATCAAACCAGTCAATCCTAAAGGAAATCAACCCGGAATATTTATTGGAAGGAGTGATGAAGCTCCAAAACTTTAGCCACCCGATGTGAAGAGTCAACTCACTGGAAAAGACCCAGATGCTGAGAAAGATAGAGGGCAGGAGGAGAAGCAGGCAACAAAGAAGGAGATGATTGAATAGCATCATTGATTCAATGGATACAAATCTGAGCAAACTCTGGGAGACAGCCAAGGCTTTGGCATAGTCAATAGAGCAGCAACAGATGGTTTTCTGGAACTCTCTTGCTTTTTCGATGATCCAGCAGATGTTGGCAATTTGATATCTGGTTCCTCTGCCTTTTGTAAAACCAGCATGAACATCTGGAAATTCATGGTTCACACACTGTTGAAGCCTGGCTTGGAGAATTTTGAGCATTACTTTACTAGCTTGTGAGATGAGTGCAATTGTGCAGCAGTTTGAGCGTTCTTTGGCATTGCCTTTCTTTCGGACTGGAATGAAAACTGACCTGTTCCAATCCTGTGGCCACTGCTGAGTTTTCCAAATTTGCTGGCATACTGAGTGCATCACTTCACGATTTGAAATAGCTCAATTGGAATTCCATCACCTCCACTAGCTTTGTTTGTAGTGAT
This sequence comes from Redunca redunca, assembly GCA_006410935.1. Classification (NCBI taxonomy): domain Eukaryota; kingdom Metazoa; phylum Chordata; class Mammalia; order Artiodactyla; family Bovidae; genus Redunca; species Redunca redunca. Next base: position 27,821 of record SJYQ01092557.1, on the reverse strand, counting down.
GCTTCCTAAGGCCCACTTGACTTCACACTCCAGGATGTCTGGCTCTAGGTGAGTGATCACACCATCAAGATTATCTGGGTCATGAAGATCTTTTTTGTATATTTCTTCTGTGTATTCTTGCCACCTCTTCTTAGTATCTTCTGCTTCTGTTAGGTCCCTACCATTTCTGTCCTTTATTGAGCCTATCTTTGCATGAATTGTTCCCTTGGTATCTCTAACTTTCTTGAAGAGATCTCTAGTTTTTCCCATTCTGATGTTTTCCTCTATTTCTTTGCATTGATCACCGAGAAAGGCTTTCTTATCTCTCCTTACTATTCTTTGGAACTCTGCATTCAAATAGGTATATCTTTCCCTTTCTCCTCTGCCTTTTGCTTCTCTTCTTTTCTCAGCTATTTGTAAGGCTTCCTCAGACAACATCTTGCCTTTTGCATTTCTTATTCCCGGAGATGGTCTTGATCATGTCCTCCTGTACAATGTCACGAACCTCTGTCCCATCCATAGTTCTTCAGGCACTCTATCAGATCTAATCCCTTGAATCTATTTGTCATTTGCACTGTATAATCATAAGGAATTTGATTTAGGTCATATATGAATGGTCTAGTGGTTTTCCCTACTTTCTTCAATTTAAGTCTGAATTTAGCAATAAGAAGTTCATAATCTGAGCCACAGTCAGCTCCCAGTCTTGTTTTTGCTGACTGTATAGAGCTTCTCCATCTTTGGCTGCAAAGAATACAATCAATCTTATTTTGGTATTGACTATCTGGTGATGTCCATATGTAGAGTCTTCTCTTGTGTTGTTGGAAGAGGGTGTTCGCAAGGAGGTCCAACCAGTCCATCCTAAAGGAAATTAGTCCTGAGTATTCATTGGAAGGACTGCTGCTGAAGCTGAAACTTCAATACTTTGGCCACCTGATTCGAAGAACTGATTCATCTGAAAAGACCTTGATGCTGGGAAAGATTCAAGGCAGGAGGAGAAAGGGATGACACAGGATGAGATGGCTGGATGGCATCACCAACTCACTGGACATGAGTTTGAGTTAACTATGGGAGTTGGTGATGGACAAGGAAGCCTAGTGTGCTGTAGTCCATGGGGTCACAGAGTCAGACACGACTAAGCAACTGAAGTGAACTGAACTGGGAGATAGTCAAGGGCAGGGAAACCTGGCGTGCTGCAGTCCACTTGGTCACAAGGAGTTGGACACAATTTAGTGACTGAACAACAAAACTGTATGTATTAACAAATAAGAAATGTTATATTTATTTCCACTCTTCACTCTAGTCAAACTAGGTTTATTCATTATCTTTGAAAAGCATCCTGAGCGGCTTCACAGTTTTACATAGAAAAGAGAGCTAAACACGTGGTGAAAAAAATATGTTAAATGTCATAGAATTGTTTCTACCCCTCTCTACTCTTATTAAAATCTTCCTGTTGTTGTTCATTCAGTTGTCTTATCTGCTCTTAAAAGTACTGGACCAAATTCTACTTCCTCTTCTTGAAGCCCTGCTTGACCAGCCTAGAATGAAAGGATTGCTGACTGCTTTGAACTGAAAACATGGTACCAATTACAAAGCAAGTATCTTACAGTGTCTTCTTGCTGCAGTTATTAGTAAATAAATCATGTGTCTTTAAGAAGATTGTGATCTGCTAAGGGCTCTACATTTTCTACATTTGTCTTTAAACTAAGATAAGTGCCTATTTTCTGAAGGAATGAACTCTGTTAGTGTAACTTTTTTTACATGCTTTAGACTTCTGTGGCTGATCAAGTCTGCGAACAGAAATCTCTCTAAAATTGTGATTTGTCAATAGCTATGTTATTTAAAATCCTAAAAGATGATCCTGTGAAAGTGCACTCAATATGCCAGCAAATTTGGGAAACTCAGCTCTGGCTACAGGACCAGAAAAGGTCAGCTTTCATTCCAATCCCAAAGAAGGGCAATGCCAAACTATGTTCCAACTACTGTAAGTTGCACTCATTTCACATGCTATCAAAGTAATGCTCAAAATCCTATGCTTCAACAGTAGTGAACAGAGAACTTCCAAATGTACGAGCTGGATTTAGAAAAAGCAGAGGAAACAGAGATCAAATTGCCAACGTCCGCTGGATCATAGAGAAAGCATGGGAGTTCCAGAAAAACATCTACTTCTGCTTCACTGACTATGCTAAAACCTTTGACTGTGTGAATCACAACAAACTGCAAAACTCTTAAAGAGATGGGAATACCAGACCACCTTACCTGTCTCCTGAGAAACCTGTATGTGGGTCAAGAAGCAACAGTTAGAACCAGACAGGAAACAAGGGACTGGTTTGAAATTGGGAAAGAAGTACCTCAAGACTGTATACAGTCACCCTGCTTATTTCACTTACATGCAGAGTACATCATGCAAAATGTCGGGTTGGATGAATCATAAGCTGGAATCAAGATTTCCCAGAGAAATTATCAACAACCTCAGATATGGCAGAAAGCAAAGAGCAAGTAAAGAGCCTTTTGATGAAAGTGAAAGAGGATACTGAAAAAGCTGGCTTAAAATTCAACATTACAAAAATTAAGATCATGGCACCCGGTTCCATCACTTCATGGCAAAAGGGAAGTCAGGAAGTCGCTCAGTTGTGTTTGACTCTTTGTGACCCCATGGACTGTAGCCCACCAGGCTCCTCCATCCATGGGATTCTCCAGGCATGAGTACTGGAGTGGGTTGCCATTTCCTTCTCCATCATGGCAAACCAATGGAGAAAAAATGGAAACAGTGGCAGATTTTATTTTCCTGGGCTCCAAAACCACTGTGGATGGTGATTGCAGTCATGAAACTAAAAGATGCTTACTCCTTGGAATAAAAGCTATGACAAACCTAGTTAGTGTATTAAAAAGCAGAGACATCACTTTGCTGACAAAGGTCCATACAGTCAAAGCTATGATTTTTCCAGCAATCATGCATGCATGTGAGAGTTGGGCCATGCATAGAAGGCAGAATGCTGAAGAACTCATGTTTTTGGATTGTGGTGCTGAGGAGATTATTCAGAGTCCCTTGGACTATAAGGAGATAAAACTAGACAGTCCTAAAGGAAATCAACCCTGAATATTCATTGGAAGGACTGATGCTGAAGCTCTAATACTTTGGCTATCTGATGTGAAGAGTCAACTCATTGGAAATCCTGCTGGGCCGGATTGAGGGCAGGAGGAGAAGGTAACAGAGGATGAGATGGTTGGATGGCACCACTGACTCAATGAACAAGAGTTGGAGCAAACTCTGAGAGATAGTGAAGGACAGGGAAGCCTGACATGCTGCAGTCCATGGCGCTGCAGAGTTGGACATGAATTACTGACTAAACTACATCATTGCAATCAATACACATTTCAAGATTAAGTGCTAATATTAAGACAAAAATTTTAAAATAGAACTATCATGTGATCCAGCAATTTCACTTCTGGGTATTTATCTGAAGAAAATAAGAACACTAACTTGAAAAAATATATGCACCCCCATGTTCACGGCAACTTTATTTATAACAGCCAAGATGTGGAAACAACCTAAATGTCCCTTGATGGATGTATGGCTCAAGATTCTACAGCAAGAGAGGGAGAAAGAGAGTGTGTGTATTATAAAGTAATGTTATTCAGCCATAAGAAAAGAATGAAATCTTGTCCAACAACATGTATGGACTTAGAGGACTTTTAATGCATGGATGGATTAAAGCTAAGTGAGATAAGTCATATCTAAGTGAGATAAGTCATATCTCTCTTTATGTGTCAAATCCAAAAACCAAACAAACAATAAACACAGGCCATCAATTCAATTTTAACAAACTGAATTACTCTATGAAAATAAAACCCTCAATAACCTATTTTCTAATAAACCAACAGAGACTACCTGAAGATACAATTTGTTTTGTTAGTCATATATTTAGTCAAGGTCAGTGTTCTTTAATGAGACAAGGTTATTATTTCATACCTGAATTGTGGGGCATAGAAAAGTTAGATGCCACTCATTTTGCTATACTCATCCTGAGAGCAAAACCAAGTTATATTCTAAAAGACTCAGTCTATCAACCTCAAACCATTTAATAAGCATACACTACAAAACTACACTTTACATAGATCTGAAAGTTTCTGAATTACAAGAAATGTTTCACTCCATTTATTCCCACCTTCAAGACAACTCAGTACTACTAAGAGTTCTGAAAATACCCTGGATACTGCTGCTGCTGCTAAGTCACTTCAGTTGTGTCCGACTCTGTGCGACCCCATAGACAGCAGCCCACCAGGCTCCCCTGTCCCTGGGATTCTCCAGGCAAGAACACTGGAGTGGGTTGCCATTTCCTTCTCCAATGCATGAAAGGGAAAAGTGAAAGTGAAGTCCCTCGGTCGTGTTCGACTCTTCGAAACCCCATGGACTGCAGCCTACCACGCTCCTCCACCCATGGGATTTTCCAGGCAAGAGTACTGGAGTGAGTTGCCATTGTATTCTAAAAATAACCTGGATACTGACTGTAACAGTCATCAAGGAAGCTATTTTTAGCTATAGAGGAAATTCATAAGGTCCTAAAAGATTAGCCTTAAAGACTGAGAGTCTGACACGTGCCCTGAGGCTTCAGAGGCTTTTAGTTTCAGTTTTAATGTAACCATTAAAGTACTCTAGTAGAAGGATAAAATGAGTGATGACAACACAGCACAAACCAACTAATTATTCTACAGTTTGATCCTCATACAAAAGAGAAAATTCTCAACTCAGAAAGCACATTTTTAATAGGCAAATTACTTGTAATGGTACTAATAGCTAATATTGATTGAGTTTTGTATGTGCTGGGTATATTTCAAGTTATTTAAATGTACTATTAACCTATTTAATACAATGATATCTTGTGGGAGGCATTATTAACATCCCCATTTAACAGATGAGAAACTGAAGCTAGGTAACCTGTTCAAGGGCATAAAAATTCAAATATAGGCAGTGTGGCTAATCACTTTTAAAGCCCTTTTACAATTCTTAATCTATATGTTACATAGTATAGTATAGTATGGGTGGTTATCTAAAATAACTAGAGAAAAATACATATATTTAGAAAGAGTATACTATAGAAACTACACTATGGTATAGTGCTTTAACTATCATACATGGTTATGTTCCCAGGCCAACTCACACAGCCTACTTTTCTCATAATGCAGTTAGGTGGAGGCCACAGTAGAGAGCTGATATAGGATCACATGGCTGCTTCATAGATGTCTTTAATATATTAATTTAATTTTGTTGTTGTTTAGTTGCTAAGTCATGCCCAACATTTTTGCAATCCCATGGACTGTAGTCCACCAGGCTCCTCTGTCCATGGAATTCTGCAGGCAAGAATAATGGAATGGGTTGCCATTTCCTTCTCCAAATTTAACTTTAGGTTTTCTAATTTTACTTTTCCTTGATAAAGGTGGATCATTTGCCCTATTCTTAAAATGACCAATTATCATTAAAGTCATTTTACTCAAAAAATAAAAAAGATACACACACCCTAACGTTCACAGTGGCACTCTTTACAACTGCTAAGACATGGAAACAATCCAAGTGCCCATCAACAAATCAGTGGCTTAAGAAGATCTGGCACACAGACAGAAACACACATACACACACAGAGGGGTATTATTCAGCCTTAAAAAAGAATACAACAGTGTTATTTATAGCAACATGGATGGACCTGGAAATACGAGGTTGACTGTGGATTTTTCATGAATGCCCTTTACCATGTTGAGGAATTTCCCTTACATTCCTAATTTCTCAAGTGTTTTTATCACCAAAGGGTGTCAAATTTTGTGAAAAGCAATACAGCACTCAAACTTCAAGGTGAAAATTGAATGCTTAAGATTAGGAACAAGACAGGGATGTTTGCTTTCACCACTACTGTTTAACATTATACTGAAGGTTCTAGCCAGTGCAGTTGGACAAGCTAAAGACATCTAGATTAGATAAAGGTATCTAGATTAGAGAAGAAGTAAAGTTATCTCTTAATCACAGATTATATGATTTTGCACATAAAAACTCCTAAGGAAGTCATTAAAACCAATTACAACTAATAAGTTTAGAAAAGTTACATAATGCAAGATAAATATACAAAAATCGATTATGTTTCTAAATGCTTGGAAAGAAAAAATCTGAAAATAAAATTAAGAAAACAATTTCATTTATAATAGCATTAAAAGAATAAATTAGGAAAAAATTTAACAAAAGAAGTACAAAACTTACATTCTGAAAACCATAAACATTGTTGGAAATAAAAAAAGATCTAAATAAATGAAGAAACATCTCATGTTCATGGACTGGAAGACTTAGCATTGTTAAAATGGCAAGAGTCTCCAAACTGATATATAGACTCAGTACAATCCTCATCAGAATCCAAGCTAACTTCTTTGTAGAAGATAACATGTTGATTCTAAAATTCATGTAGAATAGTTAAAACAATCCTGAGAAAGAACAAAGTAGGATTCACATTTCCCAATGTCAAAACTTACTGCAAAGCAAAAGCAATTAATATGGTGTATAAAGTTGCCATAACAAGGGGAAATTTTTTTTTAAATCTATACAAGATGATGAAAGTGAAGGTTGCTCAGTCGTGTCCAACTCTTTGTGACCCCATGGACTATACAGTCCTTGGAATTCTCCAGGCCAAAATACTGGAGTGGGTAGCCTTTCCCTTCTCCAGGGGATCTTTCCAACTCAGGGATTGAATCCAGGTCTCCCACATTGCAGGCGGATTCTTTACCAGCTGAGCCACAAGGAAAGCCCAAGAATACTGGAGTGGGTAGTCTAACCCTTCTCCAGCGGATCTTCCCAACCCAGGAATTGAACTGGGGTGTCCTGCATTGCTGGCGGATTTTACCAACTGAGCTATCAGGTAAGCCCAAATGAGACGATGGAAGTTAACTAAACTTATAGTGGTGATCTTACAATATACATAAGTCATTATGTGGTACATCTCAAACTTACACAATGCTCTATGTCAATTATATCTCAATAAAACTAGGGTGGGGGCAAATAAAAGTTCAGAAATAAACCCATACATCAATGGTCAACTAATTATTGTTAAAGGTGTGAAAGTTATCCATGGGGAAAGACTAGGCTTTTCAACAAATGATGCTAGGATAACCGGACATTCACATGTGAAAGAATGAACCTGGACCTTTACTTCAAACCATATACAAAACAAACCTTGACCAATTAAAAATTTTGAACAATTTGACCAAAACAGATTAAGGACCTAAATGTAAGAGCTAACACTATAAAAAACTCTTACAAGTCATAAATCTTTGTGATCTTGGTTTAGGCAGTGGTTTCTTAGATATGATACTTAAGTGTAAGCAACAAAAGGAAAAACCAAATATATAAACTAGACTTTATCAAGATAAAAAAAACTTATACTTCAAAGGACATCATCAAAAAAGTGAAAAGACACAAGAAAATTCTTGCAAACCTCATAACTGATGAGGAATTCATATCCAGATTATATATAAACATATATATATGTGTGTAATTCTTATAATAATAAAAAGACAAATAACCCAAAAGGGGGAATCCACCCACATTTCCATCAAACGATGAATGGATAAATAAAATTTCAAACATCTATACAATGGAATATTATTTGGTAGTAAAAAGAAATGAAATATTGATGCTACAAAATGGACAAATCTTGAAAACATTATGCTAAGTTAAAGAAACTAGTTCTGAAATACCAACATGTTATATAACTTCAATTATATGAAAGTGCAGATCAGGGAAACATACAGAAACAGAAAGGAAGCGATTAGTTAGGGCTGGACAGGCATATAGGAGTAACAGCTAAAGGGTATGGGGTTTCTTTTGGAGGAGATAAAATTTCTCTAGAGAATTCCCTGGTGGTCCAGTGGTTACAACTCCATACTTTCACTGCCAAGGGCATGGGTTTAATCTCTGGTTAGGGAACTAAGATCCTGCAAGCCTTGCAGCTCAGGCTGCACTTATCCATGAATATACTAAAACCAGTGATTTTACACTTTAAATAGGTAAATTGTATGGTATATGAATTACCTCTCAATAAAGCAGTTTAAAAAGAAAATAAAATACAGATGAATAAAAATGAACTGAAGAGATAAAATTCTCACACCTTTCCATAAAATATTCTTTTAAATATCAAGGTCCCTTTAAAAGCAATGAAAAATGTTCAACCGGGAAAGCTGTGATTCATAAGCCATCTTCCAATATCAGGAAAGAGAATAACTGAAAGGGAAGACACATAACTGCCCTAGACACCACGTAAGCCAAGTAAGCTACCCATGGCTTTTTCTATATAACCACTGGGAATTGACATGTACAGCATATATTTCTCTTCCTCCAATAAGTTTTAAGCAAACAGGGAAGCAAAAAAAGAGTCACCCAGAGAAACTAAGGGAGACCACAAGCGTTCAAAGACAGGACAATCTTTTGCAAGGCAAAATGCATTCCTTTCCCAATGTGAAAGTCTCAGGGAATTGTAAGACCACAAAACTAAACACTGGAGGGGGGAAACACATTAGCTTGTAGTGTGTGTAGTATTACTACATAACCCTTAACTATGACTGGGAAGGACGTAAGGAGACTAAATACACCTGTTTTCACTAGAGGAAAACACTTCAAAGAAAAGGATTTTACACAGGTTACGTGGTTTATAACAAGATGATTCAGGATTTAGATGTAAATATTCAGATTCTCAATTTAAAATTACAATTTATTCTAGATCAAAGACCCAATTACTATTCCAGCATTATAGTTCCTTATTTCATAGTGACTGCATGCCTCAATTTGCCTCAAATAGTTCACACCTGCTATCTCGGAATTACTAAAAGCATCTCCATCTTCCCTCTTTATCCTACTGAGCCACATCTTGAACCTCATTATAAACCATTTTACTTCTTAACAAATTTCCTTTTTAGGGACTACCCTGGTGGTTCAGGAGAAGGCGATGGCACCCCACTCCAGTACTCTTGCCTGGAAGCTCCCATGGATGGAGGAGCCTGGTAGGCTGCAGTCCCTGGGGACGCTGTGAGTCAGACACGACTGAGTGACTTCATTTTCACTTTTCACTTTCATACATTGGAGAAGGAAATGGCAACCCACTCCAGTGTTCTTGCCTGGTGGAGAATCCCAGGGATGGGGGAGCCTGGTGGGCTGCCGTCTATGGGGTTGCACAGTCAGACACGACTGAAGCGACTTGGCAGCAGCAGCAGCAACTGGTGGTTCAGAGATTAAGACCCCACGCTTCCACTGTAGGGAGTACAGGTTCCATCCCTGGTCGGGGAACTAAGATCCCACATGGTGCAGCCAAAATAAAAAAAATTTCTTTTTAGAACATTCTACCCCCTAATGGCTTCATTTTTTTAATTCTCATTGAATCTACTCTTTGCCTTCAATATGAATTCTAAATCGTCAATCATATTCTACAGGCCCCTCCTGCCTTACTTACCTCTGTATCCGTGTACAGTCAAGAGTAGCCATTTCAGTCAAATTCTAACAGTATCACACCTATACCCACCCCAGATTTTAGAAATTTTTGATCGTCAATCTCCAATCCAGAGATGTTTCTACTGGCTGAGTCCACCGACACAACAATGCTAAAAATTGATGAGTGTACATACTCATTCTACCCTAATCTCTCAAAATGATTTCCTTACAGCATAAAAAGAACACAAATTAAATTTTGGCTTTATTCAGACCATGTGTGTGAATTCTGTTCTGCCTCTCAATGGATATGTGACCTGAAGACATTACTTAAGTCTTTCTGTAGCTATGAAACAATAGTATAATCATAAAAGATTATGACAGGCAGTTTCCTGGTGGCCCAGTGGGTAAGACTCTGTGCTCCCAATGTAGAGGGCAGGAAACCAGATCCCACGTGCTGCAACTAAGAGTCTGCATGTCACAACTAAAAGATCACACATGCCACAACTAAGACCCAGCTGCTGCTGCTAAGTCATTTCAGTCGTGTCCGACTCTGTGTGACCCCATAGACAGCAGCCCACCAGGCTCCCCCATCCCTGGGATTCTCCAAGCAAGAACACTGGAGTGGGTTGCCATTTCCTTCTCCAGTGCATGAAGGTGAAAAGTGAAAGGGAAGTCGCTCAGTGGTGTCTGACTCTTCGCGACCCCATGGACTGCAGCCCCCCAGGCTCCTCCATCCATGGGATTTTCCAGGCAAAAGTACTGGAGTGGGGTGCCACTGCCTTCTCCGTAAGACCCAGCACAGCCAAATAAATAAATACAAAATATTAAGATATTTAGAAATAACAGACATGAAGTTCCCAGCCTAGTGCCTGGCATACATGGTCTGTGATAAATTAAAATTTATTTATTACTTCTAAGACCCAAATTTTAAGAGTCTGATACTCGTGTCTTACAGTGATCTTCAAAAAAGTGACAGCAGGAAGGAATCCTAAGAAGTGCTATTGCTTGTACTTACACAAACTTCTGTTTGAAAACCTTGTGCTGACAATGCAGGACAGTGTCTAGAAAAGCACTAGTGCCATATCCTACAGTATTAGGTGTTTAATGACTTGGAAGAACGTCTCTAAAACAATAGTGGGGCACTTTTCAAAGATATTCTGTATCACTAATACTTTTGATGAGTCATGGACCATAAAGAAGGCTGAGCATGGAAGAACTGATGCTTCTGAACTGTGGTGCTGGAGAAGACTCTTGAGAGTCCCTTGGACTTCAAGATCAAAACAGTCTATCCTAAAGGAAGTCAACCCTGAGTATTCACTGGAAGGCCTGTTGCTGAAGCTGAAGTTTCAATCCTTCGACCAGTTGATGCAAAGAGCTGACCTCATTGGAAAAGACCCTGCTGCTGGCAAAGATTGAAGGCAAAAGGAGAAGGGAGTGGCAGAGAAGGAGATAGTATAGCATCACCAAGCAAACTCTGGGAGACAGCAGAGGATAGAAGAGGCTGGTGTGCTGCAATCCATGGGATCAGAGACTCAGATACAACTTAGCCACTGAACAACAATATTTCTGATGACAATTATAGAAAAACATAAACATCAACATCTAGTCGAAAATAAGATTTAGAAGCGTCAAATGGTGAATCTAAAGATTTTTAGGAATAACAGTTATTTCATTTTATTTTCCCTTACATATGTAAAAGTATAAAATTTAAGTCTGCCAACCCTTGAGTTAGACTATGCAGATGGAACAGTGTTTTAACTAACAAAGCAATTGACCTCACCCAGAATTGGGTATTTATCACTTAAGAATCCGCCTGCTAATGCAGGAGATATGGATCCCTAAGTCAAGAAGATCCCCTGGAGAAGGAACAGTAAACCACTCTGGCAGTCTTGCCTGGGTAATCCCACAGACAGAGAAGGCTGGTGGGCTACAGTTCATGGGGTCACAAAGAGTTGGATATGACTGAGCGACTAAGCATGCATACCCCCACACACAAACACATACAGGGCTGTATCTTGTTAGACAAAATCATGAAACAATTAGTCTTGTTCTACAGAAGTTCACTTATCAGAACAGTATGCTGAGTCAATTCCAAATCCACCTCCCCTATCTATATAGTCTGTTCTCTGATGCTGAGACAAATTCAGGAAAATGCACTGCTCACTGCCTCAGCATCTTCAACAGAAAGCAGAGTGATAAGAAGGCAGGAAGAAGAAAAAGACTCCTTTCTTATTTTTGTTGCTAGTCCTGTGAATGTCACTCGATTAGTCTTCAGCTTCTTTCAGCACTCAACACCACTTAATTGATAGCATTTGTTAGTATTTTTAAACACTGAATGGCTTTAGAAAGCAGCTTTGGTTACAGGTATGGGGCTGTTTCTCAATGACTTCAAGTTGTAACCAAAAGCCTATTAAGTACATATATGTGAAAACTTAACATATTTCAACAAGGAACACTCTTCTTTCCTGTGCTACCAAAAGTTGTAACAAACTTAGATCTCCATTTCCAAGCTCAAACTACAATTCCAGCAGAACTCTTAGAACCTCAACACACACAGACACATACACACAGGAAATTGCCACATTTCAAAGTCCATTTTATTTATTTATTTTTTTCAAAGTCCATTTTAAATTGCAGTTGATGAACTTTCACCTAACTCTTCCACTGAAAGCTATTAGTATGAAATGTAATGAAAAGCTAAAAGACAATTATCATGAGAAAAATATAAAATACTTCAATAAATGCTTTCCAAGCAATGAATACGCTCAATTAAGATCATATGTTCATAAACTGACACCAATTTTGGGAGTAGCTATCTGTGAAAAAAAATTTTTTAATGAAGTATACCACATTTCATTACAGATCAGCATTAATAGGTAAACACTTGAAATCCATTTTGGTAACAGGGAACATTAACTTTGAGGCCCAATTAAGTAAACCTGTGTTACAAAAAAGTACTGAATCACTATTATGCTTTCAATTTTGTTTTTTAAAAATAAAGTTCTGGGCTTCCTTGAACTCAGAGGTAAACAATCTGCCTGTCAATGCAGGAGACATGGGTTGGATCCCCAATCCAGAGATTCCACATGCCTCGGTGGAACCAAGTCTGTTCACCACTATTGAGTCTGTGCTCTATAGCCCAAGAGCAACCAATTATGGAGCCTACATGCCATAACTACGGAAACCCGTGCATCCCAGAGCCAGTGTCCCACAACAAGAGAAGCCACTGCAGCGAGAAGCCTGCGCTGCACCGTAACTAGAGAGAAGCCCCTGCTCAGCACAACTAGAGAAAAGCCTATGCAGCAATGAAGACCCAGCACAGCCAAAAATAAACAAAAATTTTTTAAAGAGTTATTTTGTGTAAATACTTACAGAGTTCTATTGACCCACAAAAGATAAAATTATTACTATCTGATTCTTTAAAGAAAAAAAATCCACCAATCTCAGGTATATACCCAAGACAAATGAGTCCTTACCACTACTAAAAACCATGCACTTTATTCAAAGTGTTTCTTCATAAAAACAAAAAGTTATTAACCCAAATATCTATCGATAATTGTATGGATAAGTAAATTCTGGTATACTCATACAGTGAAACTGAATCGCTGCAACCCAAAACAACATGGGTGAAACGCAGACATAATATTTAGGAAAAAAGTCAGACATAAAAGAGTACATACTGCATGATTTCATTTATATGACGTTTGACGGCAAGATGTATGCTGATAAAGACCAGAAGGGTGTCTGTCTCTGGGGAGGGGGACATAAAGGAGCCTGCTACAGTGCCATTTTGATCTGGATAATGCTATGTGTATATACATATGTAAAGACTGATAATATGTATACTTAAGGTTTATGAACTTCACTACATGTAAAAAATTATATTAAAAAAGAGGAAACACATAGACAATATCACATACACTATCTCCCATATCCCCATGACTTTACATTTTTCAGGCTATATCTATGATTAAAGATAACAGAAAAAAAGACATAAACTTAAGAACAAACAATAGGAGGGATTCAATTTGCAGAACACAGAGAGAAATAATTGAAAAAGAGTGCCAGTGATTTGCGGGCATTATATAAAAAATATTTAACATACATGTTAAGTAGATCCTAGAAAGAGAAAAAAGGGGGTAGAAGAAGAAAAAAAACTCCAACGATATAAACGGCCCAAACTCTCCCAAATTTGCTAAAAGACATAAATTTATAGATCTAGGAAACTGAGTGATTCGAAAGCAGGACAAGTATCAGGTAAACACAAACCTCAGGGCATCACAGTGAAACTGCTGAACATCAAAGAAAGAGAAACACTGTGAAGGCAGCCAGGAGAAAGCCCACATTCCATACAAGGATGAACAAGAATACCCACTGCCACCAGCTTCTCACCTGAGGCGCTAGAGAACACAAGGCAGTGGGACTACACCGTTAAAGCACTGAAACCATAGACTCAGAATTTCATATCCAAAACGTAATTCCCTTTAAAAATGAAAGTTAGGACTTCCCTGGTGGTCTAGTGGTTAAGAACCCACGGCCAATGCAGAGGATACAGGTTCGATCTCTGGTAAACAAAGACCCTACATGTCATGGGCAACTGAACTCATGCACCATAACTACCGAGCTGGTGTGCTTGGAGCCTGTGCTCCACAACAAGAGAAACCATCGCAAAAAGCAGCACATGCCCTACAGCTAGAAAGTACCTCCAACTAGAGAAAGCCCCCCACAGAAATGAAATCTCAGTGTAGCCAAAACCAAATTATGTCTTCTGATCAAAATCAAATTAAACTAGGAATAATTAATAATCAGATATTTATAAATACTTCAAATATTTGGGAATTAAGTCACACATTTCTAAATAATTCACAGGTCAAAGGAAAAAAATCATAAAAAAAAATGAGAAAATATTTCTAACTGAATGGTAATAAAAATATACCAAAATTAGTGAGATACAATTCAAAGTGTTTTGAAAGAAATGTATAGGCTTAAAAAGCTTCTATCAGAACAGCAGCTCTCCAACAAGGGGGATTCTGTCTCCCTGGAGACATCCGGCAAGGGCCTACTACTGTCATCTAGTGAGTATATCTGTCTGATGCTGCTAATCATCCAACAGTGCACAAGACATCCCTCTAAAACAAAGAATTATCTGGTATAAAATGTCCACAGTGCTAAGGTTGAGAAACTTGTGTCAGAAAATCCAAACTACACTGAAGGAAAGAAATAAGAGCACAAAACAAATAAGTAACAGAAAAATTAGCAGAGCCAAAACTGAGATTTTGAAAAGAGTTAACAGATATGAAAAATCCTTTCTTAGACGATTAAATACAAAAAAAGAGAATCAATATGAGAAACGCAACAGGGAATATCACTATACATCTGATATATATTAAATGGTTAATAAATATTATAAACATCAACTTTATATGGATAAATTAGGCAATGTGGAAAGTATGGAGAAATTCTTTGAAAATAAAATATTACCGTACACTATCAGTGGAATTATAAAACAGAACAACCATTTTGGGGAAAAGACTAGTAGCTGCTAACTAAAGTAAAAATAACCTACCTTATGACCCCTGGGTCTTTAGTGGCTCAGATGGTAAAGACTCTGCCTGCAATACAAGAGACCCAGGTTTGATTCCTGAGTTGGAAAACCCCTTTGAGAATGGAATGGCTACCCACTCCATTCTCCAGTATTCTTGCCTGAAGAATTTCATGGACAGAAGAGGCTGGCAGGATCTAGTTCACGGGACCACAAAGAGTCAGATATGACTGAGCAACTAACACTTTCACCTTATGACCCAATGACTGTACTCCCAGGTATTTACCCAACATAAACTAAGATATGTACAAGAGAAGACTTATATAGTAATGTTTATAATACTTTTATTCAAATAGCCTAAAATGTAAACAAGTTTCTTTCCATCAATATGAGAATGGTATAAAGCAAACTGGTATAGGGATTTCCCTGGCAGTCCAATTGTTAAGTTTCCACACTTCTGTTGCAGGGGACCATGGGTTTGATCCCTGTTCTAGGAACTAAAATCCTTCATGCTGCCAGCACAGCCAAACAAACAAAAACAACAACAACAAAAAAACAAATTGTTATATTCATACAGCAGACTACTACTTAGCCACGAAGAGGTACTAACTAATGAAAAAGTAATCTAGGTTTAAAAAATTAAAGGTGTGGATACCTCTATAGGAGTGATACCGGGGCATATAAGTTAAACAGGCAGTGTGACAATATACAGCCTTGACTTACTCCTTTTCCTATTTGGAACCAATCTGTTGTTCCATGTCCAGGTCTAACTGTTGCTTCCTGACCTGCATACAGATTTCTCAAGAGGCAGGTCAGGTGCCTGCTTCTGTTAGGTCCACACCATTTCTGTCCTTTATTGAGCCCATCTTTGCATGAAATGTTCTCTTTGTATCTCTAGTTTTCTTGAAGAGATCTCTAGTCTTTTCCATTCTATTGTTTTCCACTATTTCTTTGCGCTGATCACTGAGTCAATGTTTACTGAGCCTCCTGTTTTAGAAAAAGTAAAACTATCATTAGTAACATTTGTAAGTACTTCTAACTCTTATTTCTCCTTGCTATTCTTTGGAACTCTGCATTCAAATGGGTGTATTTTTCCTTTTCTCCTTTGCCTTTAGCTTCTTTTCTCAGCTGTTTGTTTTTATGCCTGCTAACATCCATTCTGGAGAAGGCAATGGCACCCCACTCCAGTACTCTTGCCTGGAAAATCCCATGGACAGAGGAGCCTGGTAGGCTGCAGTCCATGGGGTCGCTGAGGGTCGGACAGGACTGAGCGACTTCACTTTCACTTTTCACTTTCATGCATTGGAGAAGGAAATGGCAACCCACTCCAGTGTTCTTGCCTGGAGAATCCCAGGGATGGGGGAGCCTGGTGCGCTGCCGTCTATGGGGTCGCACAGAGTTGGACATGACTGACACGACTTAGCAGCAGCAACATCCATTCTGCAGACTATGAATCAAAGAGTAATTTTGACTTTTAAGGTTTATTATTTAAAGCTTAACAGTAACATTTTGTAGGTTACAGACAGTGATTTCTCTGACTGATCTGGGCAAAGCAGACTGAAAACCTTCTGGAAAGGATTAATCATCTTGCATGCTTTTAAGAACCCTGGTGATTTATGGGAAGAGGTCAAAATATCAACATTAACAGGACTTTGGGAAAAGCTGAATCCAAACCCTCGCTGATGACCTTGAATGGTTCAAGACTTCAGTGGAGGAAAAAACTGCAGATGTGGTGGCTCAACTAATTTTACAGTGCTACATGAAGTCTCTTCAATTCAACAAACATCTGAAATTACAGAAAATTAAACATGGCCACCAAACTTAATTTTCACGTATTAAAACAATTTGGCATCAAATTACTACTGATGTTTACTTGAATTCCTACCACAGGAATTCTAGGAAATTTTGGAAAAATATGCACTAAATATATGTGATAAAAATCTAATTCATATTATAATGATCTAGCATATAAACTTCTGGAGAAGGCAATGGCACCCCACTCCAGTACCCTTGCCTGGAAAATCCCATGGATGGAGGAGCCTGGTAGGCTGCAGTCCATGGGGTCGCTAAGAGTTGGACAGGACTGAGCAACTTCACGTTCACTTTTCACTTTCATGCACTGGAGAGGGAAATGGCAACCCACTCCAGTGTTCTTACATGGAGAATCCCAGGGATGGGGAAGCCTGGTGGGCTGCCGTCTGTGGGGCTGCACAGAGTCAGACTCGACTGAAGCGACTTAGCAGCAGCAGCATATAAAATTCTACCAACCACTCTACTGTCAGCAACCAACAGATTTATTCAGACAGTATCAGTTAGAAACGATTACTGTTCAACTGCAAGGAGATCAAACCAGTCAATCCTAAAGGAAATCAATCCTGAACATTCATTGGAAGTACTGACTCTGAAGCTCCAATACTTTGCCACTTTTTGCAAAGGAACCAACTCATCAGAAAAGACCCTGATGATGGGAAAGATTAAAGGCAGCAGGAGAAGGGGACGACAGATGATGAGATGGTTGGATGGCATCACTGACTCAATGCATGTGAGTTTGAGCAAGCTCTGGGAGATGGTGAAGGACAGGGAAATCTCTGGCATGCTGCAGTCCATGGGGTTGCAAAGAGCTGGATATGACTGAGCAACTGGACAACAACCCTGTTCAACCAAAGATACTATCTGGTCTGGACATGAGGATAAAAAAAACTCCACAAACTGGCCTCAAAGAAAGGGCGGCATTCATGTTCTTAAAAAACTCTTTGGCCCTTACCTTTGCTAATCATGCAAAATCACAATGTAGACACGTCACTCTTCAGCTCTATTTTTCTTTTTTAAATCAAATTCCTCTCTTTGGCATTTAAGGATTTTACAAATTTCATCAGTATCTTCCACTTGTTTTTCCTCCCAACTACTCTCTTTTGGATGCTTTAGGTCTATCAAAACTATTCTCATTTTCTTCAAACACACCAAGCTTGCCTCTCAGTCTTTGTCCCTACTATTCATTTCTTTGAACTGTTTCACCACCTATTTGCTTACCAAAGTCTAAGCATTCAAATCCCAGTTCCACTGTCAACTTTTCCATGAGACTTTTCATGACCCCTAAAATTCTGAGTGGCTTCCCTGGTGGCTCAGAGGTGGTTCTGAGTATCCTTTTATCTAAAGAAACAGAACCCACCCTAGCACATAATTGGCATTTAACTTATAGTTAAGTTTTAGGATAAGTTCAAATATCCTTCATATAAATGGAAATCTATTTCAGTGTTATTCCTAGTATAAGTCTAGTTTCGGGACTAACAGACTCATGATGTTTATCACTACTAATCACAGTGCCCTAATTTTGGTAGGAAGTTTTAAGTGTTTGATCTTAAAAATAATTTTATAACATGAAAAACAACACACACACACACACACACATATAAGATGGTAGCTTCCAACTTTTAAAATATCACATAATACTCAAAAAAAGATCTAATATGTGTAATCTCCAAAGGCTGAGGACCCTGTATTTAGGCATGTCTGTAACTGTATAGAAGAAGTGTACCAGTCGGGAAGATCTGTACTGAATGTAAAAGACCAAATGCCAATAGCAATGGAAAGAAATTTAGTAAACTCTTTCCTTATGTCTGTGTTTAGCTTTCTATTTCAATTGTTATCTAGAAACTTCTTGATTTGTTGTCTTTGAGCAAATAAAAACTTGTTAGGCTTTTATATCATATATAAACTCCACTTATCTTTCTGACCACGGAATTCAACTGGACATACTTCCATATGCCAACAACCTCAGCCAAAGTAGTATTTAAATAATTAACTCTGAAAACAGAAACTAACAAGAATAAAATTCATTTTAATGCTTTAAGTCTAGTTTCCTACTGTGAGCACAAATCAGTATTTCCCTTGGACATCTACGGATATCTGATATTGGGAAAATAAATTATGGCCCTGGCATTCTACATATCAATATTATTTATTTCATGTATGATTTTTAATAGGCTTTCACCTTAATGTCTATTTAATTCAAAGTCTTGAATGAAGATATAAGTGAGGTTTGTTGATGTCAACATCATCTCTGTTACTAAAATTTTTTCTCCATCTCTAACTTCATTTCTTTAAATAAACTTTTCAAAAAGCTACTCAATTCCTTTTGAGTTTTTAAGGAAATCTAAATAGGGTTCTTATCCCTTTGAACCTCAATGTAGCACTTATACTTAATCGTTCTTAAAAAGAATTTGTTTTGTTGCCAGGAGGCAATAAAATGGCTTTTTTGGGCAACATGTTAATTCGCTAATTTAAAAGTAGGCATCACTTGACAATACATTACTGAGAGCTTGGGCACTCATACTCACTGGTAAAAGAACAAAATGGTACAACCGGTATGAAGGGGAATTTAACTACCTGTAACAAAATCACTCATAAAGGTACCCTTTGGCCCAATAATCCCATCATTCCTAGGCATTTACCCTGAAGATACACTTGCACAAGTACAAAACAATGTGTACCAAGGTTATTTGTTTTATTTTAATAGGAAAATATTACAAACAAGCTAAAATCAACACAGAAAGATTAGTTAAATAAAACTAGGGTACCTCTACACACATAGAATACTATAGCATCATGAAAACGAATAAAAGATTTCCAGATATGGTGTCATTGCTAAGATATATTGGGTGAAAAAAACAAAGTACAATAGAGTATATATGGTAGTCTATCTTTTGAGAAGAAGAGAGGTAACACAGAAAGGATCAACCAGAAACTAATGGAAATGATTATCTACAGAGGGGAGGTGTGTGGAAATGCAGTGGAAGGAATAAGGTTGGAAGACTTCTGAGAAGTAGAAGTTTTTCAATAGTTCTGACTCTTGAACCAAGTAAAAATTAAAAGAAAAAAGAATGAACAATGTAATTTCTAAAACTGAATAGAGACACTCCTACAACTGTACAATAAAACAAATAACCTGATTAAAAAATGGATAAAGAAAAAAAATGGGTAAAGAACTTAATTGGAGAAGGGAATGGCAACCCACTCCAGTATTCTCACCTGGAGAATTCCATGGACAGGGGAGCCTGACAGGCTGCAGTCCATGGGACTGCAAAGAGTTGGACACAACTCAGCAACTAATACACACATACAGGACTTGAACAGATATTTTTCTAAAAAAGATACACAAACAGCCAATAAGCATGAAAAGATGCTCAACATCACCAGTCGTTGGGGAAATACACAAAACCACAGTAAGACATTACTTCCTATCTGTTAGGATGGCCACTATCAAAAACACAGAAGAGAAGCATTGATGTGGAGAAACTGGAATTCTGGTGTACTACTAGGTGAAATGTAAAATGAAGCAGCCACTATCGAAATCAGTATGGAGGGGAATTCCCCAAAAATGTTTAGATAAAATTACCATATGATCCTGCATTCCCAGCAATATATATATACACAAAAGAACTGAAAACAGGATCTCAAAAGAGATACATTCACATCCATATTAACTGCAGCACTGCTCACAATAGCTGAAAGGTGGATCTTTCTAAATTTCCATTAATGGATAAAGAAATGTGGTAGATATACACAATGGAATACTAGCCTTAAAAAAGAAGGAAATGCTGTCATATGCTACAACATGGATAAACCTTGAGGACTTTATACTAAGTGAAATAAGCCAGTCACAAAAAGACAAATAGAATATGATTCCACATTTATATGTGAGGTATCTAAAGTAGTCAAACTCTTAGAAACCAAAAGTAGAATAGCAGCTACTATGGGCTAAAGAGATCATAGAAGAAAGGGGAGTTGTTCTGCAGATATAGTTTCAGTTTTACATGATGAAAATGTTCTAGAGATCTACTGTATTGACAATGTGTGTATAGTTGACACTACTGTACTGTGAACACTTAGAAGTGGTTAAGATGGTAAATTTTGTTACCAATAGTAAGAGTCAAGCAAGGATTATACTCATCAGCAGAAATGAAGAGTCAACAAATGTGTGTGCACATATAATTGAATACAAACAGAAAACCAATTGTATAGAAAACTGATTAACAACCATTCAGACAAAAAAATTCCAATTCAAATAACTAATGAGCATGGTTCTCTATGCAATCTTAATTTGACAGAAAGAACTGCAAAGAAACCTTGCAAGAGTTACTGAAATAGTAGTTCTGAATTTTTTGTGTTTACAGTAGCACCTTATAGTAGAATAGTATAAATAAATTTACCAGAGTTAAGAGAAATTAGGATTTATACTGTAAGAGAAGGCTGATACAAATATAGAATGGAGGAAGTTTAGAAAAAGTTCTGATAATGGATTTCAACTGAAAGTGGCCGACGAACTCATGATTTAAAGTATATATATGTCCTAGCTGTACACACTGAAAGACCTGAAGAAACTACATATCTAACAATAATGTGAACACAATGGCCATACCAAGGCCTTGGTTTACAAACACCACTCTCCAATAAAATGGAAATAAGGATCTTTGGAAAAAGATCTATCCAAATCTGGGGCAGGGAAGCACAAGGTAAACATCTTGTACCAGAAATCTAAGAAGTGCTCAAAGACTCATAGAAAGACATGTCAAAAAGACACTAGATGTTTGAAAAGACAGGAAAGCAAGGATGCTCATCTGGGACAATTTGACTCTCAAAAGGAATAAAATGGATTATAAGGCACTGAATAAAGAATCTATAAGTGATTTTGGTTTTTAAATGGGGGGCAGGGTCTTCTTTACAGAAGAATGCCAGCTAATACACGTGAAAGAAATGATAGAATCAAAAAGGGCAATACTTTATAACCATCAAAGTGGGTGCTAAAACAGTTGAGTAAGGACTTCCCTGGTGGTCCAGTAGTTAAGAGTCTGCCATCCAATGCAGGAGACACAGGTTTGATCCCTGGTCAAGGAAGATTCCATATGCTTCGGGGCAACTAAGCCCACTAACCAGAACTACTGAAGTCCAAGTGCCCTAGCCTGCACACTGCAACTAGAGAGTAGCTCCCACTTAAGACAACTAGAGAAAGCCCGCATACAGCAATGAAGACCCAGTGCAGCCAAAAATAACATAAAGTTCACTATTTTTAAAAAAAGTTAAGAATGGTTTAAAACAAATTATTCTCACAAACTATTAGTTTAAAAATTACTTATTAACTACAAGTGGGAGAAGTACCTTTACAATGCAGAGTTGGCCAACTGTACCCAAGTGATCAAATTTAGCATAGTCAATACAACAAAATTTGGCATTACATGCCTCCTAATATGATGCAAAGGTAACTATATACCACTGACTATATAGTACACTTGCAAAAAAGGTTCAACTTGAATCTAAGCATAAGGAAATGAGACAAAACAGATTGCTAACTCCTGTAGGACAAATGCTTCAAAAAATGTCATGAACAATACTCCCCCCCAAAATGAGAGGACTTTCTAGATTAAAGGAGACAAAAGAGACATGATAAATGCATGGGATCCTATATTGGAAATTGGACAGAGGAAGGAAAATTCAATCTTTTTTCCTTTTAAAAAAATTTATTTTAAATGAAACAAAGATGAATATTTTTAGTAATAAAAGGTACCATTTCACAAGGAAGACAGACATCATAAACCATTAGACTTTAACAACAAAGAAAAAAGATATGAAAATTTCAATTCTGAAAAAGTAAATTTTAAGGCAATTGAGAGAATTTTATTATGGACAGTATTATTATGTTGATGTTAAATTCCTAGAGTATGATAATGATCACTGTTATAAAGTAAGAGAATGTCTTTAGACTAAGACATTAGTTTAGACTAAGACTGCTGAACCATTCAGAGGTGGAATCTCATGATGTATGCAAGTAACTTTCCAAGAAAATAGTGTGTTACATCTGTCTCCCTCCATGAGTGTTTATGTGTGTGTGCATGAAAGCAAAAGTGACAAAATGTTAACAACTAGTGAATCTAAGTGAAAGGATATGAGTGTTGAAGGTGCAATTTTCCCAAAATTTTTAGAGGGATAGTGTCTCAAAGAAGATATTAAACTGGGTTTAAAAGAAAAAAAAGAGAGAGAAAGGGGATCATCATCATGATTGACCAGTAGTACTTTCTAGTAAGAATTCAAGTAATATAAGAAACAAGTTCTAGGATCAAATCATGAGCCGCCTCCATAATTTTTCCCAAACTAGCATATAAAAAATTCCTACAACTTTTTTCTTACAGTAACTTGTTATGGTAATTTAGTAAAATACATTTTATAGATCCAGCAAATTCGCTGAAAGTATATACTGTTTTTTTTGAGATTAAATGTTTTTCAAATGTAAGAATGTAACTACAAAGTGTAGTATCCTTTGACTTGTAGTGAGAGCTCCTACGGTAGATTGAAGACAGCTACAAATTCTTTTCTACTTCTTCCATTGAGAAGTTGGGTCAATTTTCTCCCCTTGAATGCGAGCAGGGCTATGAATACATTAAACAGCAGAGTAAGGTAGAAATGTCAAGGCCAATTCTGAATAAAGTCTTTTAAAAGTACTGAGAAATTCCTCCGGAGTGTCTTGGAAAACTGAGCTCAACTATCCTGCTGGAGAGACCATGTGGAGAAGCCTTAACACTACATAATACACAGGAAGAAGGGCCCAGTTGAGTCCAGCCTTTGAGCTGTTCCTACCAAGGCACCAAGTGTTTGAGAGAAGCCAGTGTGTACACATTAGACCAATCTAATCACCAGCTGAATACCACTGAGGGAACCTAGTATGTAATGTGGAGCAGAAAGCCAAGTCCAGCCCAAATTTCTGATCCACAAAACTGTGAGATAGGAAGAAAAGTTGCTGACTGTAGGTAAAAGGTGGAAGCCACTCAAGTGTCCGTCAAAGAATGAAAGGATAAACAAAAGATGTTATATATGTGAATTCTGACACATGCTGCAAGAACAGATAAGCCCTGAAGACATTATGCCAAGTGAATAAGCCGGTCACAAAAGCAGCAATGTTATGATCCCATTTATACGACAGAGGATGAGATGGTTGGATGGCATTACCAACTCAATGGACGTGAGTCTGAGTAAACTCCGGGAGTTGGTGATGGACAGGGAGGCCTGGCGTGCTGCAGTTCATGGAGTCGCAAAGAGTCAGACACGATTGAGCGACTGAACTGAACTGAGTGCAGACATGTACGATATGTTATCTACCCAGCTTCAGACTGTGGTTGGGATGTTTATATACTTGGAGCCTCTTGCAACAGCTCCAAGGCTCTCCAGAGGATAAGATGGTTGGATGGCATTACCAACTCAATGGACGTGAGTCTGAGTAAACTCCGGGAGTTGGTGATGGACAGAGAGGCCTGGTGTGCTGCAGTCCATGGGGTCACAAAGAGTTGGACATGACTGAGCAACTGAACTGAACTGATACAAGGCTCCTAGAGTAGTCAAATTCATAAAGACAGGAAGTAGAAAGTGGTCACCTGGGCTGCGGGAAGTGGAGAATAGAGTTCTAGTTTAATGGGTTCAGAGTTCAGGTAAGGATGATGAAAAGTTCTGAATGGATGGTGATGAGGTTGCACAACAATGTGAATGTACTTATGGCACTGAGCTCAGTTCAGTCACTCAGTTGAGTTCAACTCTTTGTAGTCCCATGGACTCAAGCATGCAAGGCTTCCCTGTCCTTTACCAACTCCCGGAACTTGCTCAAACTTAGGTCCATTGAGTCGGTCATGCCATCCAACCATCTCATTCTCTGCAATGCCCTTCTCTTTTTGCCTTCAACCCTTCCCAGCATCAGAGTCTTTTCCAATGAGTCTGTTCTTCGCATCAGGTGGCCAAAGTATTGGAGCTTCAGCTTCAGTCCTTCCAATGAATATTCAGGACTGATTTCCTTTAGGATGGACTGGTTGGATCTCCTTGCAGTCTAAGGGACTCGCAAGAGTCTTCTCCAACACCACAGTTCAAAAGCATCAATTCTTCAGTGCTCAGCTTTCTTTATTATCCAACTCTCACTTCCATATACAACCAATGGAAAAACCACAGCTTTGACTAGATGGACCTTTGTCGGCAAAGTAATGTCTGCTTTTAAATATGCTGTCTAGGTTGGTCATAGCTTTTCTTCCAAGGAGCAAGTGTCTTCTAATTTCATGGCTGCAGTCACCATCTGCAGTGATTTTGGAGCCCCCAGAAGTAAAGTTTCTCACTGTTTCCACTGTTTTTCCATCTATTTGCCATGACGCGATGGGACCGGATGCCATGATCTTAGTTTTCTGAATGTTGAGTGTTAAGTCAACTTTTTCACTCTCCTCTTTCACTTTCATCAAGAAGCTCCTTAGTTCCTCTTTGCTTTTTGCCATAAGGGTGGTATAATCTGCATATCTGAGGTTATTGATATTTCTCCCAGCAATCTTGATTCTAGCTTGTGCTTCATCCAGCCCAGCATTTCACATGATGTACTCTGCATATAAGTTAAATAAGCATGGTGACAATATACACCCTTGATATACTCCTTTCACGATTTGGAACCAGTCAGTTGTTCCATGTCCGGTTCTAACTGTTGCTTCTTGATCTGCATACAGTTTTCTCAGGAGGCAGGTGAGGTGGTCTGGTATTCCTATCTCTTGAAGAATTTTCTACATTTTGTTGTGATCCACACATTCAAAGGCCTTGGTGTAGTCAATAAAGCAGATGTTTTTCTGGAACTCTCTTTTTTGATGAGCCGACAGATGTTGGCAATTTGATCTCTGCTTCCTCACCCTTTTCTAAATCCAGCTTAAATATCTGGAAGTTCACGGTTCACGTACTATTGAAGCCTGGCTTGGAGAATTCTGAGTATTACTTTGCTACCATGAGATGAGTGTAATTGTGCAGCAGTTTGAACATTCTTCGGCATTGCCTTTCTTTGGGATTGGAATGAAAACTGGCCTTTTCCAGTCTTGTGGTCACTGCTGAGTTTTCCAAAGTTGTTGGCATATTGAGTGCAACACTTTCACAGCATCATCTTTTAGGATTTGAAATAGCTCAACTAAAATTCATCACCTCCACTAGCTTTGTTCACAGTGATGCTTCCTAAGGCCCACTTTGACTTAGCACTCCAGAATGTCTGGCTCTAGGTGGTAATCACACCATCGTCGTTATCTGGGACATGAAGATCTTTTTTGTATAGTTCTTCTGTGTATTCCTGCCACCTCTTCTTAATATCTTCTGCTTCTATTAGGTCCATAACATTTTTGTCCTTTATTGTGCTCATCTTTGTGTGAAATGTTCCCTTGGTATCTCTAATTTTCTTGAAGAGATCTCTAGTCTTTTCCATTCTATTGTTTTCCTCTATTTCTTTGTATTAATCGCAGAGGAAGGCTTTCTCATCTCTCCTTGCTATTTTTTGGATCTCTGCACTGCACTCTGGAACTATGGCACTGAACTATACACTTAAAAGATGATTAAAATATATTGCAAATTTGATATGTATTTTTATTTACCACAATAAGGTTTTTAAAAGTTGCTGTTTTAAATTATTAGGTTTAGGGGTAGCTTGTTACATATCAGCTGATAACTAGAACAATTCATCTATGCAAATGGAAATTTAATATAAAAGCTGTATTGCATGAAGCATTACTTCACAAATGTATACTGGCCACATTTTAGGACTTCATTTTAAGAAATCTTGCCTCTCCATTTAATTTCTTATTTTCTTAGCACAATCTTCTGCAATACATTTATTAAAATAAAATATATAGATGAAATCCAGACTTGAAATTATATACTACTTATAAAATTAGCATACCATGTGGCAACTAGGAATAAATAAAAAATCATTTATGCAAGTGAAAATGATTATAACCCAATCAAGTATTTCTGAGGTCCACTTGAGGGGAAGGAAAAGGAAAGAATTCATGGTCTTCCTGCAATCTATTCTTCCCCTCTTCCAACCTAGGTTCTTATGAGAAAAGGGAGTGTTCTACCTAAATCAAGCCCACCATATCCTAACTCATATTAAAGTATCCCACAGGCCAGACTACAGAAAGCAGAAGTGAGAGCATGGGGAAGAGGGAGAATGACAGACACAAAGAGAAAGATTATAGAAAAACACAAATAAAACACAGAAGTAACACCTAGTGGGAGAAAAATGAGGGACATTTTCAGAATAATAAAACTCTATTATTTAATCTTTCCTAACTCTTAGCATCAAGACAGTAAGTAGTTGGGGTATGGAGTTGTAGCTAGAGACCTGTCTGGGGCACTGAACTCTGAAAGCAGGTAATAAAAATGGATGTAAGTAAAAAACTTCATCCTAATACCTACCTTTCTTTAAAAATCAAGGCTGATCTAAGGCCTCCCACTTAGAAAATAGCAGGAACAGAAGAAAAAATAATATGTGGCATATAGCTTTGTAATACATGACCTGAGATAGACTGTATAACAGCCCATGGGCAGAAGCACTTAATGGAATTTGTACAATACTGTTTATAGGTGTATCTTGAATGTGTTACAAAACTTATCAGACATGACTCCTGCATTCGTTTCAGAATCCTTAATTAAACAGGAGGAAGGATATTTGTGAACTACATATCTTGATGCTTAATGTAACACTAGTATTAAAAAATGTCTGTTATCCTTCCAAACAGCTTTTATATGGCTTTTAATATTTCTATAACTGATCTAAATAACAAAATCGTTAATGATAGTTTTCAGCTTTATGTGACTAGGGTTGGTCACAACCTCTCAGAATCAGTTTCTTTATCTGGAAAATTTGACCAAAATCAAATAACTTAAAAGCTACCTTCTAGTTCTAAAATTATAAATATCTTACTTTATCATCTGTAGTATGCAATCTCAGATAAAGTACTTAGTTGCAATTCAAAATATTTTCAAGTCATCCTTCATTTTCAAAAATAAGAATACTTCTCT
>SJYQ01092551.1:0-19624 GCA_006410935.1 Redunca redunca | reverse complement strand
AAGGTGGGGATCACAAGAGCATCACCTCCCAGGGGGATCCGACGAGTGGAGGCGCACACAAGGTGCTCGGGCAAGGAGCCTGCGGGCGTGCTGTCTCGACGGTGATTATTTTAGGTCAGACGGTCTCCGGCCTTGAATGAGCGCACGGCCCCCACTAATGTGTGTGTATTTATAAAGAACAGACACGTGTTACTGAACTAGCACATTCCGTCCGTCATAAAACATATCCTCAGAATGGAAGTTTTCAAAGGATCATGAGTGGATGCAAACATTCCCTTCTTTTCTTTGCTCTCCCTGCCCCGTCCAGAGCTCAGCCTCCACCCAGGGAGATGGCTGAAGGGGCTGGGCCAGGGGCGGGTGGCCCAGACCACTCCCCTGGGCTCTGGGACCAGGCCGTGAATCCTGGAGTCAGGAAGGCATCCAGCCTCCAACCTCCTGCAGGAGGAGCCTGGGCAGATGTTTGCGTTATCTGGTGGCTCAGATGGTAAAGTGTCTGCCTACCATATGACCCGGGTTCAGTTGCTGGGTTGGGAAGGTCTCCTGGAGAAGGAAAAAGCAACCCACTCCAGTATTCTTGCCAGGAGAATCCTATGGACGGAGGAACCTGGTAGGCTACAGTCCATGGGGTTGCAAAGAGTTGGAATGTGACTGAGTGGCCCCACTTTCACTTTTGTTTCGCTGGTGAGCCTTGTACCAGGCCCCATTCCAAGCACTTCCTGATTATTAACTCCTTGACAAGGAGAGGTTCTGTGCTTCGTTTTAGCAGATGGGGAGCGGAGGCACAGAGGGGTTAAGTAACCTGTCTGCAGTCACACAGCTGGCAAGGAACAAGCGCGGCTCTGAACCGAGGCAGTCGGGCTCCCGTCTACGCTCACCACGGCCAGCCCCTCTCCGGCCCCGCCCCGAGGCCCTGGGGCCTCGGACCCCCTAACGATAACATGATTGCCACCCCACTTACAGATGCGGAGGCTGAGCTTCGCGAGTGTGGAAAGAGCTGCCCCCAGCCCCGCTGGGAGGCGGCTGGGATTCAGTCTCAGGTCCCTCAGACTTCCAAGCGGAGATCTTCACCAGCCGTCTCCAAGCTGCCCCTGGAGACCCGGTTTTGAGACGAGCACCAGAGACAGAGTCCAGAAGGCTCCTCTGAGCACCGACTCTGCCCTTGGCTCACTCGGGCTATCTCGGCAAGTCCCTGCAGAGGGTCTCAG
This sequence comes from Redunca redunca, assembly GCA_006410935.1. Lineage (NCBI taxonomy): Eukaryota > Metazoa > Chordata > Mammalia > Artiodactyla > Bovidae > Redunca > Redunca redunca. The sequence continues at coordinate 18,419 of SJYQ01092551.1, read as the reverse complement.
CCTCCGGCACCTTCACAGCTATGCCCTGCACAGGCCGAGCTGTCGACCCATTTCACAGAGTGGGAGAAACTTGCCTGAGGATACACAGTGTGCAAGGGGCGGTCCCGGGACTCAAACCCGGGCCATCAGAGCCCTTCTCCCCAGCACAGCAGCGGGGGAGAGGAAGCAGACACTTGGAGAGATGGAGCTGAGATACGCAGAGCCACAGTGAGGACCCGAGGCAGTGTGCCTGGTGAATAGTCGGTGCTCAGGACAGGTCTAAGGGAGGAGAGGACAGAAGAGGCCGGCACCGGGCGTCCCACCGAGCAATGGCCCCGCTGGGCCCCGGGGGGCCTGCAGTGTTGGGGGGCCGTCCAGATGCAGGGCACGCAGAGCGCAGCTATCAGACTAACAAGGGCAGCGTCTGCTGCCCCGCCAGCTGCCAGGCAGCTCCTCGGTGTGCCCCCCTGCACTCAGGAGAGGTCAGTGCCCTCTGAGGGCAAGGGCAGGGAGGGACCGGCCCTGTGCAGTCTTCAGATCTCAGGGGTCAGTCCAAGAGGCGCCAAACCTCGAGGTGGCCGGCGCAACCTGGGCCAAATCCTCTGCTGGGCCCCACTGGTGCCCACTACCCACCTGGACTGCAGGAGCCTGTGCTGGGTGGGTGAGATGGGGTACGGAGCGCAGACGCTCCCCCCCCTGGCATGAGAACACAAGGGGCACAGACAGCCCACAGCACACCTGCCCACCTCGCTCTGCAGGCTCCCGGGACAGGAGGGCTGCCGCCTATTGGGGCGGCCTTGGCGTTGCCCCGCGGCGCGGCGTAACAGGCCAAAGGTGCCTGGCTCAGAGCACACGGGGCTGAGCCGGGAGCTGGCTCCTTACAGCCCAGGCTCTAGCGTCAGACAGACCTGGGCTCAAGGACTTAACGGCTCTCTTTCTTACTCTCCTGATTTTAAAGTGAGAAGAAAGGTAGCATCTATCCTGAAGGGTGCGGGGGCTTCCCTGGTGGCTCGCCTGGAGAACCCCACGGACAGAGGAGCCTGGCGGGCTGCAGTCCATGGGGCCGCAGAGGATCAGACACTGCTGAGCAACTGACACTCTGACTTGCACTTCTGAGGGGTATGAGAACTGGAAAGGTGAGTCTGCGTGCAGCACTCAGGACAGGGCCAGGCGCNAAATCTGGGTTTCTGGCTTTTTTGGAACATTCCGGAACTCTGAGAGTCCCTGATATGTACTCGGTCAGGGCACAGAGTCGAGGCCATTTCTTTCAGCACGTGACTCAGCCTGGCAGAGGCCCCACCTCTCCCTACTGCCGCCTCCCCCCCACCCAGTCACCGGTCACTCTCATGGCCCACAAGGCATCTGAGCTTGTTCTTCAAGGCCTACTGACTCCCAGGCCTGGTGAGGGTGTGAAGTGACCGGAGTTTTCATCCTCAGCTGTGGCTGTGTAAGCTGCAAAGAGTTGTCCAGGGTCAGTCTGCAAACTATTCTGTCATTTCTAGCGCAGTTGGAATTATCTTGTGAACTGAAGACATGCATTTGCTATAACCCTGCAACTCCTGTCCTGGGTTTACACTGAGGCAGGAGGCGGGCGGGCTCGAGGTTAGGCACGTGCGGCTGGCCTCCTGTTTACAGTTCTTGGGAGAGGAAAAGTAGACTCCAGCCGGGACCCTCACAACTAACCTTCTGACGGCCGGGACAAAAAGGCTAAACTCTGAGAAAAAGATCAAGAGATGATGTGTTTGCCCTCCTTGGGGCAAGGGAGACACCACACATGTGCAGAAAGGCTCCTCCCGGGTCACAAGGTAGGGGACCCCAGGCCATAATAAGTCTTGCCATTTCCCTCCCCAGAAACCCTTGCACTGAAATCCGTCTTGGCTGGGGGGCGCCAGCACACCCAGGGGAGGGTCTTAAGACAAGCTAGCCTGGGGAGGGGGCTAAACAGGATGACTGGCCAGAGGGCAGACCCAGACCCGGACTGTCCCTCATCAGTGGTTTCAGCTTCGCAAGCACGGCTACCGAGATTCTCTGGCTAAGTTTGCTGGAGCGACTTTCTGCATGTCCTCTGCTTTCCAACAAACGTTGCAGTATTCTCTTTACCTTCCGCCTCTTTATCAGAACTTTCTTGTCAAGGCTGGCACAGACTGGGGATTCAGGCTCCAGCCACTGGCCTTCGTGGGCAGCGGTAGGGCTCCTGGTTTACACCCAGGTGACCAGGGTTCGATTCCTGGTCGGGGAACTAAGGCCTCACTTCCAGCTGCTGCTGCTGCGTCCAAAATCGATACGGTAGAGGAGCTCGTACACACGTGCCCGAGAGGACGCACCCAAGCATCAGTGTCCGGCGGCAAGAGCCAGAAACACCCGGAGCCCCACCTAGAGCACGACGGCAAACGCGGTCCAGCTACGCACAACCCGCGTGGACGTCAGAGACACGATGCGAGGGAAAACAGCAAGCTTCAGAAAGACAGACAGAACGGTTCCATTCCACTTACCTAGCGTGCCCAAACAGACACGCCCAACCCCCTAGAATGTAAGGAATTGAAACTGAACAGGATCCCGTGGGGCCCTCCTGGATGCAAACACATTTTCAGGTCCCTCCCATTTCTTATAAAGGCTCCCCCTCCTAGACCTTCCCAGAGTACCAGAGGGCAGATACCAACAGTTGCTCACCAGGGAAGTAAGGGAATACAGAAGCAAGGGAGCAGCGGTCTAGAGACAACGTTGGTGTTCAGTCGCTCAGCCGTGTCTGACTCTTTGCGACCCGGTGGACCGCAGCACGCCAGGCCTCCCTGTCCTTCACCATCTCCTGGAGCTTGCTCAGACTCATGTCCATCAAGTTGGTGACTTAACAATATCTTGGAGGGCTTCTCCAGGAGTGAAGCCCCCACCCAGGTGGAGGATGGTAACTTTAGAGCCCAGGGTCCTTGGAACAAGGCCCTGTGACCACATCACCAACCAATCAGAAGGAAGTCACAGACCCCGCAGCCCTCACCCCGACTTTAGAAACTTCTCCCCCTAAAACATCGGGGAGTTTCAGTTTTTTCTTTTTAAGGTCAGTGCTTTTTGTATCCTGACCAGAAAATCTTTGCCTTCCTAATACAGGAAGATAGATACTCAGCTCTGTGTCCTCTGAAGTCTTGGTTCTGCTTTTTACATTTAGGTCTATGATCCATTTTAAACTGATTTTTTTTTAACATGTAGAAAGTTGCATATTTTGATGTATACAACTCAGTGAAATTGAGGGTAAGTGCACACGCATGAAACCATCACCACCATCAAGGCCACAGACGTACCCCTCCCCTCCCAGCTTTCTCCTGCCTCTACTATTATTTCCAAACTGCCTTTTGTCTGGGAGGTGAGGGGGCAGTTGAGACTCTTCTCCCCACTCTGAAATCCCGTTTCCGCATCTGTTAAGGGTGTTTTCCTTTCCCCATGGGTCTGACTTAATGCTTTGCTTTGTCGTTTAAAAATTATTAGTCTTTAAATTGTGTACTCCTCTTTTGTACGCGTATATTTCACATTAAAAAAGAAAAGAACGCCCCTCCCCCCAAGTCCCTCCTCTGTGGAGGCACTGTGCTCAGGGCGTGGAGAAAGTGGTGGCCTCATAGCCCTTCCCCCGCCGCGAGCGGACAGCCTGGCAAGGCCACCTAGGTTTCTGACTTGTGGCGAGGCACATGTTGTTTCTCCTGCTGGGAAAGATCCAAGGTGGAGGAGGAATTGATTGAAACCTGTTGCCTAAACACCTGCTGGGGAGGCCAGGGAGCATGTTACCGTGAACGCGATCTGAAGGTCTCAGTGGGCCACAAGCTGAACCCAAGTCAAGGGTTTAAGGTCATGAGAGACCTCATCACTGCCTCCAGGGTGTACACACAGTTTCTACTGTGTGCGGTAGAGAGGCAGGAGTCCTTCCCGTTTCCATTCCTCTCCTCTGTCCAACCCTGTGCGGGGCTCTTTGACTCGTCTCCGGGAGCGGGAACACTTGGCGGGGGCTCCGGAGGGAGGGGGCTGGGGGGCCTGTCCTCGGAAGAGCAGGAGAAAGGTGGGTCTGAGGCCCAGAGGGTAGAGCAGGACACTTTTATCCCCCAGGTAGGCGCGGGGGAGGAAGACCCCAGCCCCAGGACGGAAAGTTTGATCCTAGGATTGTCTAACCTGTTGGGATTCCCAGGGGACGGAGTTGGCCCTAAACCTCGACGGGGCCCTCTCCCCGGGTACAGCCATCCAAAGGCTCCCGGGCTTCCGTCCCTCCACACCAAGCTCCCCGACCGTGAACGGGAGGCAGGGGACAGAGGCGTCCCCGGCTGACGGCAGCGGCGTGTGCCCAGGGGACAGATACTTCCAGGTGAGGGGACCTGAGCCCTGCCCAGGTAGGAGGGAGGGACCCCACAGCCCTCATTCTCAAAGTCAAGGAGACCCTGCCAACTGTACATGCGTAGGAAAGCTCCTTGGAGGTCGAAAGGGGAGTGATGTCAACCTATCCATTGGCCTCTTTCCTGGCATCCCTCTTGGCTCAGAGACGCCCAGGCGTACACAGGAGGACGCTGGGATGGACCAAATCCAGGCTCAGAACCCGGCCCAGCAAGGTGACCGGCCAAAGGAAGCCCTGAAGAGATGCCCCGTAAAAGCGATTCAAGCCGCCACGAGGGCGCGGCTCTCTCTCTGAGGCCGCCTGGCTGTCTGTCCACAAGTAAACTTTTTCCCCCTAATAAACACTGGACATGTTTTATTACTTTCCGTCTCTGTGGGAATTCCTTTCTGCAAAGCCGAAGGGCCAGGGCCTTGTCACCGGCCGCTGCTCCGGTGGCCAGGATCCAGCGCCCTCTCTCCCGGAGCCCGACCTCCATCTCTGGCCGGGGACTGAAATCCTGCTTCCAGCCGCCGCTGGCCGAGCTACCCGAGACCAGAAGGACACCTTTGTCCTTGATGGTGAATCAAGGCCCGAGACCGGGGGGGCCCCAGTCCTTCAGGGCCACTTACTGGAAGGACACTTGGTTTCCCTTCAGGCCCCGGCGCTAAGCGGGAGGCCTAAGGCAGCTGGGTGGAATGTGCCGCCAACTCCCGGCTCTGCCTGGAATTTCACGGGCGCATTTTGCAGTCACTAAACTTAGCCCCAGGGGCCTGTGGCCAGAGGCTGAGAATGAATCGCAGGGAGAGTGGGCAGGAGAAGACGCAATGGGCCAGGCCTGGGGACACGTCTCAGCCTGTGGGGAGGAGAGGGCCCTGACAGGCAGTCCTGGACCCCTCCTGCCCTGCTCCCCTTGGCCCGGAGATGCCATCCTCACCCCCCAGAAAACAGTCCACAGTCTCTGGAGAGAGGGTCTGGTGGGAGTCCGTTACCCCACGCATTCCACATACGTTTACTGAGGGCCTACTGTGTGCCAGGCGCCTTGCTACACCCTGAAGACACTACGGGGATTTGACATACCCTGTCTGGCCCCCTGCAGCAGACAGATGGGTTCAGCCAAAGGGTGCTGCAGGGGCTGACGGGGGCAGCCCCAACCTGCGGAATCAAGGAGGGCTTCCCAGAGGAGGTGGCATCTAAATGGAGACCTGGAGATGGACAAAAGAGCTTGGCTGCGGAGAGGAGGGGAAAGGGGGCTCAGGCAGATGGCCAGGCCAGGCTGTGGGGATGAGGGTGGATGAGGGGCTGTCCCCTAACACCCAGCCCAGCTGCCTCCCATGACACCCTGATGCCACTCTGACTTTCTGCCTGCTCCCTGGACCGCCGTGCCAGAGAAAAGAGAGCACTCTTTGGGGTTCCGCTCTTGGTCAGGATTTCTGGCTCCTGCTTCCCGACTGCGCCACCCTGGGCAAGCCAGCTCACCCCTTTGGGTCTCGGTTTCCTTTTCTGTGAAATGGGGATAAGAGCAGGTCCTCGGGCTCCCTCGTGGCGCAGCGGAAAGAGTCTGCCTGCCGGTGCAGGAGACGCAGGCCTAAAGACCCCTAGTCCCGGAGGACCAGAGCGACGAAGCCCGAAAACTACTGAGCCCCTGCTCCGCACAGGAGACGCCGCCGCGGCGAGAGGCCCCTGCGCCCCAGCTAGAGAAAAGCCCGCCAGCAACGAAGACCCAGCACAGCCCCAGATAAATACATCACATTAAAGCTTCTGATTGGAAGTGTTCGTAAGAAACGTTCGTTTAAAGAGAAAAAGGCAGGTCCTCTAGTGACGACTCCCTGACCGTGCGGGTCACGGGGCCTGATGCTTAGCAGACCCTTGGTAAAACAGGAGCTGTCTCCACCCGGCCTGTGGCTTCCTCGCCCACCGGTCAGTGAGCCTCCCGAGGGCAGGGCACCCCTCCTCCGAAGCCCCGTCCATGGCCTGGTCCGGGAGGAGGTGGACGCCTGTCGGGCCGGAAGCTTTGCTTTCTGCATGCTGCTCAGTGCCTGGCCGGAGCTCAGGGAAGGCTGTTCAAATGCCTGGACGTGAGTCTCTGTCTGCCTGCCCAGCCTGCTCGGCTCCCGGAGGACAGAGAAGGTCAGCCTCCCTTGCGTGGCCAGCAGCTGCCACCGACAGGCCCCGAGAGCTGCCCTTCGTCTCCCTCGGACAAGGAGGTGGTCCCGGCGGCTGCCAGCCCTCCCTTGGACCGGGGCAGCTTTCTGCTGCCCTCACCCTGGGGACTGGCACGCACCACTGACCCACAAATGCCAACCCATCCTAAGAGCACGCACAGGCCCGGGGCAGGGGTCTGGGTGGCCCCTCGCTTGTGCTGTCCGCCCGCCCCAGCGGGGTCTCTGGATGCGGGGTAGGGGGAGGCAGTGGGGCGCTGGACCCCGACCAGAGTCCAACCTCTTCCTGGGCAGCTGGCCCCAGGGAACTCTGACTTGTCATACATTCCCTCAGGGCGGTTAAATTTTTTTTTTAGGATTTATTGAGCACCTCCTGGGTGACCCAGAGTTCTCTCATAAATATTCTTACTCCAACGGCCCAGGAGGTCAGGATTAGCCCCTCGGTTTACAGATGGGGGCTCACGGGCGGAGAAGCGAGGCGGGTCCCCGGAGGTCACACAGCCAGGAAGGGGCAGAGGAGCAATAAAAGCCAGCTGCTGACTCCAGAGCTCCCTCCAGCCGGGAGAGGATGCGGCTCAGCGGCTGACCTGAGACGGACCTGAGCCGGGAAACGGGCAGCACCAGCCAGGGAGAGGCAGAGACCAGGCCCGACCCCGCGCCTGCAAACTGAGCCCAAGGCCTGCACACAGCCCGGCGGCCCCGGGGCCTAGCGGCGGANTACTGTTATAGTAGGTGCTCAGGAAATGCTTTAACTAACTTAATCAGTTTGGCTGCGTCGATCTCAGTTGCTCCGTTGTGTCGCGCTGGATCTTTCGTTGTGGCGTGGGGACTCTCCAGCTGCGGCTTCCGCAGTCGCAGCACTTGAGTGTGGTTGGTGCGTGGCGCGTGTTCCCTGACCAGGGATTGAACCTGTGGTGGAAGCGCAGAGTCCCACCCACCGGAGCCCCGGGCAAGTCCCGCTAAGACCGTCTTTAAGAACGTGCATCAGGATGAGACAGGCTGCTTGCACAGCACTTAGTGGAGTGCCGGGCTCAGGCCGGATGCTGGACGCAGGCGGCTGGAACAAAGCTCTGAGAAGGCATGGGCACGAAGGCCAGCCAGGTGATTAGGCTGGACTGCTGCCAACTTGGAGTGCCAAGCGGAGAGTGGGTGGGAAGAGGGGAGTCACGGACAGCTCTTGGGCAGGAGTGACTGGCTGGCACAGGAGTGTCTCAAGGCTTATTCTGGCACCCATCTGCTGTTTATCAGTGTTTGGGTGAAGACGTGAGGGAGCTGCCCACGAAAGGGGCCCATTAAGCCCTAGAACAATGGCTTTGCAGCAGCCTTTGTGGAGCCAGATTCCTGCTGTCCAAACCACCCAACTTCCTGCTCCCAACCTGCTGGCAGCTGCGGGAGGCGGCCTTTATCCTCTGGTAATGAGCCAGGGAAGAAATGTTAATTCATCTGCGAGCCCCGGGCCACTCCCCAGTTCCATCTCCACCCAGAAACCTCTGCCAAAGGTCCCTGCATGGGCTAATAGGATTGGCGCTGAGCTTATCTGGGTGAACAAGGCCCCTAAAGGGCCCATTCTGATGGTTCAATGTGCCATTAACCCTTTGTTCGCACTTTAAGCTCTACCAAGGTTTAGAGGGTCCATCTGACATTAACCCCTTACCTGCGGGTAAGGTTTCACATCCACCTGTGGGCACAGGAGAGCTTTCAAAATGCAGAAATGAGCTGGATTCCCCAAGTTTAAGATCCCAGAGCCTCCGTCTTATCTACCCCCTCACTTTTTTTGTGAAGTAAACCGCCACCTAGAGAAGATAGGGGACACTTTCAAGGCCAACCGGGCTAATCCAGGGTCAGGCTTGGGACGGGGTTGACTCACTGGACTGTCAACTTTTAAGGTACACTGTGCAAGAAACCAGATTTGCAAAAAAAAAGAAAAGAAAAAAACATTGTCGACCTGACCAACTCCAGGCGCAGAGTCAGTGAGGCTTGCTTTCAAAGCCTATCTTTGAGTTAGCAAGAGTTTTAAAGAAAAAACAACTCTCTATACCATCATATCATGGACCATACAGAAGGCTGAGCATCGAAGAACTGAGGGTTTTGAACAGTCGTGTGGAGAAAATGGTTGACAGTCCCTTGGACAGCAAGGAGATCCAACCAGTAAATCCACCGAATATTCACAAGAAGGCCTGATGCTGGAGCTGAAGTCCAATACCTTGGCCACCTGATGCGAAGAGCCAACTCACTGGAAAAGACCCTGATGCTGAGGAAGATTGGGGGCAGGAGGAGAAGGGGGCGACAGAGGGTCAGATGGTTGGATGGCATCACCGACGCGATGGACATGAGTTTGAGCAAATTCTGGGGGACAGGGTAGGACAGGAAAGCCTGGCGCGCTGCAGTCCCTGGGGTCGCAGAGTCACTGAGCGACTGAGCAGCCGTCGTCCCGAGTTCATGCTTCAGAAAGATTAGTTTTGTTCGTCTGGCTGGCTTCAAGGTTGCAGACTTCCACTTTCTCAGAAGTGACTATAAGAGAATTAACTGAGCCTGGCTTTTGGCATTTATGGAAGTGGGCTTGCAAAGGGTCTGACATTTCTGCAGGCGGGCTGAAACGTCTATAGAGGTCACCAACTGGCTAATGACTTAGCAGTTATTGTCCAGCATAACTTCCTGCTCACCCCACAGGGCTCAGAACTCATAGGTTCAAGGGCAGAAATGGGTCCACGGCAAGCTCTGCCCATCTCCCCACTGGGTGCATGTCTGAGCTGTTCATGGGTCTTTGTGGGGCAGGAGAGTGACCAAGCCTCAGCCCCAGTATTAAGAAACTCAGGACCATGTTCTTCTCCAAACCAAAATAATAAGCTCACATTCTAGATTCTGGCAAGTCCACCACGGGGTCTTCTAGTCTACCTCCCAGAAACTTTTGCATGGGTGCACAAGCAAGTTCGGGGTGGCATACCTGCAGCGACAAAGATTAAGAGCGCTAAATGACCTTCAGATGGTTTAATAACAAAGGGTATGTTCAAAGGTACGTCTAGACAATTCAGTGAGGCAGGCGCTCAAAGAACAAAGTGCCGCCCTACACAATGGTGGGAAGGATCCGGAGGTACTGACGGGTGGGAAGAACAAGGACTAGAACCGCTGGGCACATTCTTGCTCGAGAAAGGAAATGTTCACTTACCTGAGTGTGCGGGCGCAGGAAGCCTATCTGGGAGGACAGGAAGGAGACAGACCGGTGTTCTCGGGGGCGGGGAGACTCCGCCAGGGAGAGAGAGTCTGGCTTTTAGCTGTATATTAACACACTTTTTCTGCCGCTAGTAGTTTTGTCCACCATGTGCAGGCATCATCTTTCAACTGAAAGTAGTCACTTATCCAAGAGAACTGAAAATATGTATCCAAGCAAAAACCTGTGTACAGATGTTCATAACAGTGTAAGCCATCATTTGGTCAAGCATTGGACAAAGTATGGGAAAACCCCAAAAGCCCATCAGCTGATGAATGGACAAAGATAATGTGAGCTTTCCCTGAAATGGACGATTACTCTGCCATAAAAAGGGATGACACATGGCTACAAACTCAGCATGGGTGAGCCTTGGAAACATATGCAGAGTGGAAGAAGTCAGACATGAGACGAATCCATAGAGACAGAAAGCAGGTTAACGTCTGCCTGGGAGAGAGGGGGGCGTGGAGAGTGACTGCTAATGGACAGTGGGGCTCTCTCTGCGGTGATGAAATGCTCTAAAATTATGCAGCGGCAAAGGCTGCATTATATGCAGTGGTAATTGCCGGCCTTCCCTGGTGGCTCAGCTGGTAAAGAATCCGCCTGCAATGCAGGAGACCTGGGTTCGATCCCTTGGTTGGGAAGATCCCCTGGAGAAGGGAAAGGCTACCCACTCCAGTATTCTGGCCTGGAGAATTCTGTGGACTGTATAGTCCTTGGGGTCGCAAAGAGTCAGACACGACTGAGCGACTTTCGCTCACTCACTCAGGGGTTGCATAACCTTGTAAATATGCTAAAAAATACCACTGAATTGTATTCTTTGAAATTAAAAAACAACATGTCCCCTTTTTATAAGGCCACAGTCATACGGGGTCAGGGCCCAGCCGAATGACCTCACCTTAACCTAGTTCAATCTGCAGAGACTCTATTGCCAAACAAGGTCACATTCACAGGTACTTGGGGTTAGGACCTCAGTGTATTTTTTGTGGGGGATCCAAGCTAACCCCGTCGAAGAATTGATGCTTTCAAACTGGGGTGCTAGAGAAGACTCTTGAGAGTCTTCAGCAAGGAGATCAAACCAGTCCATCCTAAAGGGAATAAACCCTGCATATTCACTGGAAGGACTGATGCTGAAGCTAAAGCTCCAATACTTTGGCCACCTGATGTGAAGGGCTGACTCATCAGAAAAACCCTGATGCTGGGAAGGATTGAAGGCAGGAGGAGAAGGGGGAGACAGAGGATGAGAAGGTTGGATGGTATCACCAGCTCAATGGATATGAATCTGAGCAAATTCCAGGAGATAGATGGTGAAGGACAGGGAAGCCTGGCATGCTGCATCCACGGGGTCGAAAACGTAGAGACCAAATAACAACAATCTAACCCCTAACACCAGGTCTGGCCCAGCCAAGGAGCAAGACCGAGGAGGGTGCCTCTGAGAGTGCAGTGTGTTCAGGAGAGCGAGCTGGGCCTGGGCAAGCTCAGGATAGAGGAGACCTTTGCTCTGGAAAGCAGGGGCGACTTACTGGAGGAGGCATTCGTGTTGCGCCTCTTGTCAGGTGGCTACTGTCAGGATGTCGGCCACATCAGGATCGTTTTGAGTCTGTAGGGGATGTTATTAATAATCACACCAGGACAGCCGGTGTAAACCAGGACGGTGGCAGGTCAGTCGGATTCTGTGGCTGCCTTGGTCTTAAGAGCTGGAGAGAATTTGCATATGCAAGGTTGGGAGGACTGGCAGGAAGAGCTCAAGGAGGGAACAGCAGCTGGGGAAGGCTCAGTGGGGAGAACCTTCCAGATGCTCACAGGGAAGGACCGAGTCTGGAGACAGAGAGTCTTGGGAAGCTGGGAAGAGCCTCGATCACCAACCTGAGGAGTGAGGAGTCTTCAGCCAAAGTCCATGGAGGCTGGACCCTTGTGGTCAAACCAGGGGTCTCCTGGAGGAAGGGGCTGCCCGCCGTGCAGGGAAGCACGGACCCTCCAAGCCCAACCCAGGAAACCAGCTGGTGGAGAGTTTGCCCATCATCCCAGAGCATGAAGCCAGCCCAGCTCAGGAGGACAGACGCCCCACCAACCCATCTGCTGACAGAGGCCTTCACCCCTGGGAAAGCAGGCTTTCTTCACTGCACGGTTCAGCTCTGACCAGACTCTGGAAGCAAGGCGGGTGTCAGTTTGGTTGTTAAAACCTTAGGCTTTGGGGTTTTTTTTTTTCTTATTGTTAGTTTTGGAAAGAGATGGTGTTGAAGATCAATGTCTGAATCTAGTAAAAGCTGGTTTTTAGCTACTTAATCCCTTGGAAAGATATCAATCATCATCTTTCTTATTTAAACATTTTTAAAGAAAGGTGCACATTTGTGGTGGGGAGCGGGGAAAGGGAGAAACATTTACAGCTAAACGCTGAGGTCTGAGGACCTCAGAGTCCGCTGATGAAGCCTCTGCAAGCTGCCGGGGGCTGTGTGCTCTCCTCTGAGCACTCCAGGCCCCCCGGGATGGGGCCCCCAGCCTGTCGCAGTCCCCTCCCGCGGCCCCTGCCTTCCCTTGGGCTTGGGGTCGCTCTTCCCCCGCTTTGCGGGTCTGCGCTCTGCTCCCCTGCCTGTCGGGAGCCCTGGGGCTCCGTCCGTGGCCCTTTTCTCCCCTTCGTCTACCTGCATCTCCTAGTGGCCTTCTGAGTCCACGTGCTGGTCACTCCACAAGCGTTGGTCCTGCCAGGCCCCCCACCCCACCCCCCAGGCTCCAGGCCTATGTGTCCGGCTGCCTCCTGGCACCCTGGGCCCTGTCCAGTGGACATCCCCAGCCTCACTGTCCCCAGTGACGCTCATTTAATGTGTCCAGCGACCTGAGAGGTGGGGAGTGCTACCTTCCTCCCTCATCAGATGAGGCTCGGTGTAGGGGGAGTCACCTCTAGACAGCGAGAAACCGGTGGGGGAAGAGCTGGGTGAGTATGGAGCCTCCGCCCTTCAGAATCTCCATCTGCAACTCGAGTTGCAGGTTCGGGTTGGTCAGGTTGATTTCTCCAGACCCTTCCAGCTCCAAATGAGGACAAGGAAGCTGGTAGAAAGACTGAGGCAGAAAAACATGTATGTGAGGGAAAAGGAGAAAGAGGAGAAACACCGCCTCTCCGGCAGCACTGACATGCGTGCGTGCGTGCGTGCTAAGTCACGTCAGGCATGTCCCACTCTGCAACCCCGTGGACTGCAGCCAGCCAGGCTCCTGTGTCCACGGGATTCTCCAGGCAAGGACACTGGAGTGGGCTGCCGTGGCCTCCTCCAGGGGATCTTCCCGACCCAGGGGTCGAGCCCGTGTCTCCTGCGTTGCAGGTGGGCTCTTTACCGCTGAGCCCCCGGGGAGGCTCCAGGAGCACGGACTCTCCACAGGGAAACCCTGCCTGTCCTTCCTGATCCTGAGGCCTCCCCAGCTGTCAGCTGACAGATTCTTCCTCTGAGGCCTCAGCCCTCTCCCTCGGACCCTTCCTTCGGATTCTTTTTCTCCCTCAGGTTCTTAAATCCCTAGGAAGGGTGTCACTCTAAACCATGCATGGAAATAGTTTTCAACTTTGCTGTGTGGAGGACAGTTATCTAAACAGCTGTGTCAGAAAGGAGCCTGAGGTTGTGCTTAGACTCAAAGAGAGAAGTTGTGCAATTGATTCGGAATATCTGCTGAGGGCAAGGGAAGGGGGAGCAGGGTCACAAACGCACTCACCCAGCCTCCAGCTCAGAGTCAGGTCAACAAGATCCAGCAGGGAGGTCAGTCTGAGAAAGGGACGCCTTTTCCTCCACCTTCTCTCACGATATATAAATTAGTTTATCCTGCTATCCTATCCTATTCTCTCCTTTATTTTTTTTAGGGGAATTTAAAATAAAATTTCTTGTAGGTATTTTTGAAAAAAAAAAAAAAAAGAATACATAAATGTTAATAACGGGGCTTCCCTGGTGACTCAGATGGTAAAGAATCCACCTTCCCAACCCCTGGGCGGGGAAGATCCCCTGGAGAAGGGCATGGCAACCCACTCCAGGATTCTTGCCTGGGAAATACCATGGACAGAGGGGTCTGGCGGGCTGCAGTCCACAGGGTCTCAGAGAGTCAGACACGATTTAGCAACTAAACCAGCACCGCAGCAAACATGAATAAGCTCAGGACTGCTCAGGGCGAGCCGTCTAACAGGAGCCTCTTGCCGCGAAAAGCTGGGCCCTCCCGCTGCCCACAGAGGCTGCACCTCAGGGTGAGTCTGAGGGAAGGGACCAGCCCCCCGGGAGTCTGATGCCCGGCTGCCGCCCCCAGCAGGTGGCCCCCCAGGTGAGATGTCCTGTGGAGACCGCAGCCTCAACCTTGCAGACACTCAGGAGGCTCTGGGGGCCCACAGCGCGGGCACACGGCGGGCACGCTCCCGGCCGTAGCCGCCCCAGGCCAGACTGCCCCGAGAGGGTCCAGTCTCCCGCCCCCGAGGAGAGGAGGGCGGCGGGGGGCCCGGGGCTGAGTTCCAGCTCCGCCACCGACTTGCTCACTGACAGACAGGGAGACCGAGGCGCAGGAGGAAAGGGCCGCACCCTCCCCGCGCCCTCCGCTCAGGCCTCTCAGCCGCAGACAGGCCCCGGTGGAGACGAGCACACCGCCCCGCCACCGCCTCCCTCGCCCGCGGCGGGCGTCGCTAATCACCGCACTGTTCCCCTCCAGCCCAGCGTGGCCTCACGGGCTCTGCTCAGTACGAGCTCCTGGGGGCACTGACCCAGATGGGCACTGAGACAAGACTATTTGCCATTCCTATCTGAGAGGGAACTGTCCCATAGGAAGGAGGGAAAGAAAACGTACTTTCTAAGCATCACTCTCTAAGGGTCTGCCGTGATACATCAGCTAATGCCAGGTTTCAAAAATCGATCTCAAGGCAGGGTTATCGGTTCCATTTTACAGATGAAGAGACAGAGGCATAGTAACAAAGAAACAACCCAGAAGTCCACCCGGGAGGCACTGGAGAAGTAAACCGTGGCATCTCCACACAAATGGAATACTCCGCAGCGCGATGGCACCCCGCCCCAGCGCTCTTGCCTGGAAAATCCCATGGACGGAGGAGCCTGGTGGGCTGCAGTCCATGCGGTCGCAAAGAGTCGGACACGACTGAGCGACTTCCCTTTCACTTTTCCCTTTCATGCATTGGAGAAGGAAAAGGCAACCCACTCCAGTGTTCTTGCCTGGAGAATCCCAGGGACGGGGGAGCCTGGTGGGCTGCCGTCTATAGGGTCACACAGAGTCGGACACGACTGAAGCGACTTAGCAGCAGCAGCATGAGAGAGGGTGAGGTTGACCAGATGGCTGTGGGGGAGGTACGTCTACATGTTGTATCAGTAATCTGATACCATGACCAAGCTGCGAAACAGATCCTCCTAAACTCGGTGGCTAAAAGCAACTACGCTTTTAGCTCATGGCTCTGAGAACCCGAGGGTCAGCAGTCAGGCTGGGCTCCTACACACACCTGTGACCAGGCGTCGGTTGGGTAGGTGGCTTTGCTGGTGGTGTCTGGCCTGCCCACTCTCCGGGGCTTGACTGGGGCCCCTGGGCTGACTTTCCTGCCTGCGGATCTCTCATCCTCCCGCAGGCTACTGCAGGCTTAATCCCCTGGGCAACAAAGCTCCAGAAGTGTTAACAGAGGCACACAAAGCTTCCTGAGGCCTGACTCGGAACTGGCACCATCTCTTCCACCGCATTCTTCCGGTCAAGGCAAGGCATCTGGCCACGGCCATGTTCAAGGCGGTAGAACTAGACTCTGCCTCTTGATGGGAGGAGCGGCAAAGTCACACAAGAGCAGGCGTGAGACAGGGAGCTCTGAGGGACTGTGGCCACTTTTACAACCAGCCACATCTATGAAGCCACATGAGTGAGCCGTGGACATCATGTGGAATGTCAGGCACCTCCAGGGAGTAGAAGCGATAGCAGCGGGCAACTCCTGCCTTCTCGTGTATTTATCACGCGTCCTTTCTCGATGTTTTATTTTTGTTTCAAAAATGAAACTTAAAAAAAAAAAAGCCTCTTGGCCACACTGCATAGCGTGTGGGAATCTCAGCTCCCTGACCAGGGGTCAGATCAGTGCCCCCGTATTGGCAGCATGGAATCTTAACCACGGACCACCCTCCAAAATGAAACAATCTGATCTAAGAGAAATAAGGAGTTTATCCTTCAGGTGTTCTTCTTCAGACTCAGGAAATGATACATGTGTGGAGAAGGGGGTGCTGGGGGGTGTCATCTCTGTCTGAAGGCCCCTGGGTGAACATCAGCAGGTCCTGCTTGAATAGCCATCCATTCCATACACTGGAATCCCACTGATGGTAAAACACTCAGACGGTTCCGCTCTGTTGCAGCACGTGTGAGGTGCGTGTGGCACCGTACATGTCTATTTGTGTGAAAGGTGTGCAAACTGACTCTGGCAGGGACACAAAACAGCAGCAGTGGCTGCCCAAGGGTCAACGGTGGACAGGGAGCAGCTTCCTCCTTGCGCCCTTCTACACCTGCATGATTTCTGTCCCGTGAATGTGGCTCCTCTTCAGAAATAGAGAGACATCTTCAAATAACTTGTTTTTAAAGTAAATCTAGCAAAATATTATGTTTTGAATGGATAAGCGACAAGGCCCTACTCTAGCAGCATGGGGAACTACACATACTCTTCAGACAAACCATGATGGAAAAGAATATTTTTAAAAGGTCTATATGTGTAAAACTGAGTGACTTTACTGTACAGCAGAGATTGGCACAATACTGTAAATTAGCTATACTTCAATTTAAAATATATATATATATATATATATATATATATATATATTTTAAAGAAGATGCCAAAACAATAACAAGAAAAAAGTAAGTCTAAGTTTTAGAAACAAAGAATTCTTTTTAAAGTGCCTGGAGGAAGGGAGACAAAAGATGACATGGATTTTGTTCCAACCGCTGACTCACTCTTTGACCCAAGGATAGGTCACTGGCTATCTCCGAGCATCAGTTTCCACCACCAGCTACAGAATGGCCCTGGCTCACTCCCGGGCTGCTGTGAGCAGGGCCATTGTTGGCCAGCTCCGGGGGCGCCATCCACATCGCAGGCCATGTGACTGGAGCCCTTGCCATTGTGCAGTGCACAGCGTGGGCAGCTGGAGGAGGCAGCCCTGAGGCGAAGGAAAGTGAGATAAGGGAGGGGAGGGGGAAGCGCGCGCATGAGTGAGTGTGCAGAATGGCGCAGTGCGTTCCTCTAAGTGAGCACGGACCATCACCCTGTCCCTCCCCAGGCTCCCGGGTCTTCTAGGAACCAAGCCCGAGGTGAGCAGGGGCCACACTGCAGGCTGCTGACAACTCACACGCCATCTTTGGGGGCCCAGGAGAGCTGTCTCCTCAGGCCCATCCCCAGCTGGCGCAGTCTCCATCCCCAGGGTTGGGATGCGGAGAGGAATCCCTCACACACCAAGGCGCTTTTTCAAACTGCAGAGATGGTAGCCCAGTCAGAGAGCCCTAGGCTTGAATTCCAGCCGTGACACAATTAAAACAGGAGGGAAGGGGGCAGGGCACAACCTTTAAAAGAACGACAGCCACTGGACACGACAAAACCGCTTAGAACCAGCTAGGTCCAAGATGGCGGAAGACGTGACTTCCAGTAGACCTTGAGGCCTTAAAGTGCTGCATTCAATATGCCAGCAAACTTGGAAAACTCAGCAGTGGCCACAGGACTGGAAAAGGTCAGTTTTCATTGCAATCCCAAAGAAAGGCAATGCCAAAGAATGTTCGAACTATTGCACAATTGCACGCATCTCGCACGCTAGCAAAGTAATGCTCAAAGTCCTGCAAGCTAGACTTCAACAGTATGTGTATTTCTTTGCACTGATCACTGAGGAAGGCTTTCTTATCTCTCCTCGCTATTCTTTGGAACTCTTCATTCAAATGGGTATATCTTTCCTTTTCTCCTTTGCCTTTAGCTTCTCTTCTTTTCACAGCTATTTGTAAGGCCTCCTCAGACAGCCATTTTGCCTTTTTGCATTTTTTTTTCTTGGGGATGGTCTTGATCCCTGCCTCCTGTACAATGTCACGAACCTCCATCCATAGTTCTTCAGGCACTCTGTCTATCAGGTCTAGTCCCTTCAATCTATTTCTCACTTCCACAGTTTAATTGTAAGGGATATGATTTAGGTCATACCTGAATGGTCTAGTGGTTTCCCCTACTTTCTTAAATTTCAGTCTGAATTTGGCAATAAGGAGTTCATGATCTGAGCCACAGTCAGCTCCTGGTCTTGTTTTTGCTGACTGTATAGAGCTTCTCCATCTTTGGCTGCAAAGAATATAATCAATCTGATTTCGGTGTTGACCATCTGGTGATGTCCATGTGTAGAATCTTCTCTTGTGTTGTTGGAAGAGGGTGTTTGCTATGACCAGTGCGTTCTCTTGGCAACACCCTGTTAGCCTTTGCCCTGCTTCATTCTGTACTCTAAGGCCAAATTTGCCTGTTACCCCAGGTGTTTCTTGACTTACTACTTTTGCATTCCAGTTCCCTATAATGAAGAGGATATATTTTTGGGGTGTTAGTTCTAAAAGGTCTTGTAGGTCTTCATAGAACCGTTCAACTTCAGCTTCTTCAGCATTACTGGTCAGGGCATAGACTTGGATTACCATGATTTGAAAGGTTTGTTTTGGAAATGAACAGAGATCATTCTGTCGTTTTTGAGATTGCATCCAAGTACTGCATTTCAGACTCTTTTGTTGACCATGATGGCTA
>SJYQ01092544.1:10276-44435 GCA_006410935.1 Redunca redunca | reverse complement strand
CATCACTTCATGGAAAGTAGATGGGGAAACAGTGGAAACAGTGTCAGACTTTATTTTGGGGGGGCTCCAAAATCACTGCAGATGGTGACTGCAGCCATGAAATTAAAAGACACTTACTCCCTGGAAGAAGAGTTATGACCAACCTACATAGTATATTCAAAAGCAGAGACATTACTCTGCTGACTAAGGTCTGTCTAGTCAAGGCTATGGTTTTTCCTGTGGTCATGTATGGATGTGAGAGTTGGACTGTGAAGAAGGCNAATTGATGCTTTTGAACTGTGGTGTTGGAGAAGACTCTTGAGAGTCCCTTGGACTGCAAGGAGATCCAACCAGTCTATTCTGAAGGAGATCAGCCCTGGGATTTCTTTGGAAGGAACGATGCTATAGCTGAAACTTCAGTACTTTGGCCACCTCATGCAAAGAGTTGACTCACTGGATAGGACTCTGATGCTGGGAGGGATTGGGGGCAGGAGGAGAAGGGGACGACGAGGATTAGACGGCTGGATGGCATCACTGACTCGATGGACGTGAGTCTGAGTGAACTCCGGGAGATGGTGATGGACAGGGAGGCCTGCCGTGCTGCGATTCATGGGGTCGCAAAGAGTCGGACATGACTGAGTGACTGAACTGAAGTGAACTGAATAGAGAACTTAAAAATTAAAAAAAAAAAAGGAATCATCATAAAAATAGTAAAAAATATATCTAGGACTTTCTTTGGTGTTGTTGTGGGTATTGTGGGGTCAGTTCATTTTTGGATATTTCCTTGGTCTGGCTTATATTTCTCAAGATCTATAGGCCCCTTCCCATGTAGTCGGTACTAACGACAGAGTTTTAATCTATTGCACCTGTCACTTCCAAGGAGGTTCCCTCTGTTTTAGCTTCTTGTTTGCTGGTCGCTTCAGTGTCTGATTTCCACCCTGACACAAAGCAGGCGGTGGTGGACACCTTTTTTAGGCTCACTTGTTTAGTCGCGCTGTGGGGAGGGAGGGATGCTGCAAACAAATAACACTGGCGTGTGTGCTCGCAGTGCTGCAGCCACACTGGGCCTGTCCCTGCTCACAGCGCATGCACCCTCCCTGCCCACACTGCTCAGGCTCTGCTGCTGCTAAGTCGATTCGGTCGTGTCCGACTCTGTGCAACCCCATAGACAGCAGCCCACCAGGCTCCCCCATCCCTGGGATTCTCCAGGCAAGAACACTGGAGTGGGTTGCCATTTCCTTCTCCAAAGGAAAATGAAAAGTGAAAGTGAAGTCTCTCAGTTGTGTCCGGCTCTTCGCGACCCCATGGACTGCAGCCGACCAGGCTCCTCGGCCCATGGGATTTTGCAGACAAGAGTACTGGAGCAGGGTGCCATTGCCTTCTCTAGGATGCTCCAATGGGAACCATCCCGTGGTCGCAGCCCTGGGCTGCATGCACCTCCCAGGTCTAAGCCGCTCAGGTTCAGGCACTTGGGTAGTCCTCAGAGGTGCAGACTAGGTTGGGCCTGCGTTTTGTGCCCTTCCCACGTCCGAGCAGCTCAGGTGATGAGGTGTTTGGCATGCGCAGTCGCTGCGACTTATCACCTCCCCAGTCACTGTCGCTCGGTTTTCTGGGTGTGCAACCCACTCACCTCCTCAGGTGGATGTTGACTGTCCAGAACCCCACGAAGTCTTAGTTAGCAAAGAAGCCTGCTTGCAGTTTGGTAGATAATGTCTCCTGGGGCTGCGATTGCCCCCTTCCAGCTCTGGCTGCCTGTCACAGGAGGGGGATGGTCTGCAGCAGGCTAGTTCTGTTCAGTCCTTTGTTCTGTGTGCTGGCCTGGCGGTGTCTTAGGGCTTTTCCCGTGGTCGCTATCCCACAGTCTGGTTTGCTAGCCCAAGTTAGTTTGCTCAGATTGCCCTCGGGTCATTCAGGCCAGATCCTTACTCTGAGCAATGCAGCCCACACCTCCCTGCCCAGCCCCTGCTTGCTAGCGGTGGGTGCAGGCGTCTGCGCTGCTTCTCCACTGGGGGAGTTACCGTTGGGCTCATAATCTGCGGTTTTAATTATTTATTTATTTTTCCTCCCTGTTATGTTGCCCTCTGTGCTTCCAAGGCTCGCCACAGACTCGGCAGTGAGAGTGTTTCCTGGTGTTTGGAAACTTCTCTCTTTTTATGACTCTCTTTCCGGAACGGAGCTGCATCCCTACCTCTTTTGTCTTTTATATTTTTTCATACCTCTTTCCGAAGACAATGGGCTGCTTTTCTGGGTACCTGATGTCCTCTGCCAGCATTCCGAAGTTGTTTTGTGGAATTTACTCAGCGTTTAAATGTTCTTTATATCAATTTGTGGGGGAGAAAGTGGTCTCCCCGTCCTATTCCTCCACCATCTTAGGACCGCCCCCCCCCCGTACATTTAAAAGGATTAAAATAATACAAAATATGTTCCTAATTGCAGTGTGCTAGATAGATGGATAGATAAAATATAATCTCCTTTTAGTTCTGTTTTCAGAGTTGAACCCTGACTGATACAAGTTCTTAATGCAACACTAAAACCATGATCCATATAAGAAAAAAAAAAGATAAACTGATGGAACTTCATCAGAATTAAACACTCTTGGGCTTCAAGGCACCATTAAGAAAATGAAAAGACAAGCCACAGACTGGGAGAAAACATTTGCAAATTACTTTTCTGAAAAAGGACTTGTATCCAGAATATCTAAGATGCTCTTAAAACTCAATAATGAAAATGATTAAGTATTTGAATAGATGAATATAGGAATGGCCAATAAGCACATGAAAAAGTGCTCAACATCATTAGTCAGGGAAATGCAAATTAAAGCCACAATGAGAAACCACTTCACACCTATTAGGAAAGCTATAATAAAAAAGACAGTAGAAACTAACACAATATTGTAAAGCAATTATACTAAAAAAAAAAAGACAATAACAAGTGTTGTTGAAAATGTGAAATAAGTGGAACCCTAAAATACATTGCTGGTGAAAATTGAAATGGTGCTATCACTTGGGAAATCAGCTAATAATTTCTTAAAAAGTTAAATATATGTTTACCAGCAAGAGATAAATAAATGACATAGAAATTCTGCTCCTAGGTATCCCCAAAAAGAAATGAAAATTTATGTTCATATAAAAACATACATGTGTGTTCATAGAGGCATTATTCAAAAAAATGAAAAAGTGGGAGCAATGCAAATAAACTGGTAAATGGATAAATAAGTTTTGGTATATGTAAACAATGGTGTACAATTGGCACTAGAAAGGAAGAAACTACAACGCATTCTGTAACACAGCTGAACGTCAAAACATTATGCTAAATGAAGGAAACCAGACATAAAGGACTATGTGAAATATGATTCCATTTTTTGAAATATCCAAGAAAGGCAAATCTATTGAAATAGAAAATAGATTATTGATTGTCTGGGGCTGAAGGTGGGAATGAGGGTTGACTGCAAATGGGCCTGAGGGATCTTTTGTGGATCATAAAGTGTTCTAAAGTTAGAATGTGGTGATAGTTGCACAACTCTAAATGTATTAAAAGCCATTGATTTATACAACTATTGTGGGTAAACTTTATGGTATGTAAATTATACCTCAGTAAAGCTATTTTTTAGAAAAAGTAAAATCTATATCCAATGTCTTAGAGCACTCTTACCTGTTTTTTTCTTTTGTTTCTTCTTTTCTTCAAGCAAATATGTACTAATTCTGCTTAGTATCTTGACATTGCTCTCAATAGCTTTGAACGTTTCTGGTAACATCTCCATTTGTGCTAAACAGTGATGGTGTTCTTCAATATCAATTGCAGTGATCTCAGACAAAGTGACATCTTGAAGAGAGTAAAGAAAATCACTTTTGTGCAGAAAAATAATTATAGGCTTACAATATTGGCTACCTAGTCAATATTGTAGTATTGGGAAATACAGATATCTTATACCTATTTCTATTCTGAGGCTTTTGTCTGTGAAGAAATGAAAAAAGAAAAGACTTGAAATAGAAGACTGAACAGTAAATCTTGGGCATGAAAATGTGCTTAAAATATAGTTGCTGCTGCTGCTAAGTTGCTTCAGTCGTATCTGACTCTGTGCGACCTCATAGACGGCCTCCCCAACAGGCTCCTCTGTCCCTGGGATTCTCCAGGCAAGAACACTGGAGTCGGTTGCCATTTCCTTCTTCACTGCATGAAAGTGAAAAGTGAAAGTGAAGTCACTCAGTCGTGTCCAACACTTAGCGACCTCATGGACTGCAGCGCACCAGGCTCCTCTGTCCACGGGATTTTCCAGGCAAGAATACTGGAGTGGGATGCCAAGGTGTCTAATTGGTTTAATTATCTGATATCAGGGATAAAGATCTAAAATGTGATTATATGCTTTAATACTGAGGATTAAAACCCCAGTTAACTCCCTTGGTAAGTTTTCTAGTATTTCATAACCCTTGTTATATGAGATTTCTTGTAACTAAATGAAATTTCTTTTTTGTGTTCTTAGCTTATTCATTCTTTCACTCAACTAGAGTCTCCTCTGTCATATACTGTTCTAGATGCTGAAGACACAGCATTGAATAAAACAAATTCCCTGACTTTATTACTATTTATATTCTAGTGAAAGGAAACAAACAAAAATTTTAAAAAATATTAATTATTAATTATAAAGTGTGCCAGATGGTAAGAAAAGCTATACACAAAAATAAAAAATTGTAAAGAATAACAGCCAGTGCCAGGGTGTAGAGAATGGGGATGATCAGAGAACACCTCATTTTAAAGTGAGGTATAAGCAGAGAATAAACCATGTGGCTACCTGGTAGAAAATGTTCCAGGCAAGGGACTACCTGGTAGAAAATGTTCCAGGCAAGGGACTAGGAAGCATTAAGACACTGGGCAAGAGCATGCTAAGTGAGCAAACTTGTTTTCCTTATTTTATTCTTCCTGAAACAGAGAGCAACTGTTTAACCATCTTAGCTTTTCCTTCTTTAGTCTTCTAATCCTTCAAAATTTACTTATAATTCTGTTCTGTAGGTTTTTCATTAACTTTGAATCACTTCTGGAAACTTACTCCATTCTTCCAACCAGGCCAGAATGTAGGCAAGAGTCTTGTCTTTAATTTCAGCAGTTTTAGCACAAGCAACTATTTTCTCCAGCAAGCTTCCTCTCCGTTTCTTATGTTCTATAAGGGATATTTTCCTTCCAGCATCCATATTCTCATCCACAGTATAGCGATTTATTATACGCTTCACATTTTGCATTATGTCTGTCAGCTGCATATTAAGATACTATAAGAATAAAAAGGGGGATTATAGTAATAAATCCTGTTTGACAATAAGATTTGATCACCTTTCTTCCCAGAATGTCAGTGATAGTCATTATAAAGTTCTCTAATCAAAAGCTTTTTAATTCTAATCTTTCTGTAAGTCTAAGATTTTCCTCTTAATTTTTTTTTCTCTGCCTTCATCCTAGAATTTCTATGATATAATGAAAAGAATATTTGGTTTGAAACTATATCTGGATTCTAACTCTAGCTCCCTCCTTAAAATGACTTTTAGTGGACTTCCCTGGTGGTCCAGTGGTTAAGAATCTGCCTGCCAATGTAGGGGACATAGGTTTGATCCCTGGTCTGGGAATATTCCACATGCCGTAGGGTAGTAAGCCCATATACCACAACTACTGAAGTCCCCTCTCTGTACAGCCCACGTTCCACAAGAGAAGCCACCTCAATGAGAAGCCTGAAACTAGAGAGTAGCCGTCCTCTTGCTGCAACTAGAGAAAGCCCTCACAGCAACGAAGACAAGGCACAGCTGAAAAATAAATAAAAATTGTTTTTAAAAAGATAACTCTTTAAAAAATTATTTTCTACAATCATGACTCATCTGTAAAATAATGGAGATGCTAAGTTCACAGTTGATCTGAGACATGTAACATGTGTGAAATGCCTTATAGACTATGGCTGCTGTAAACAAAATAATTAAAGGAAATTACTTTTAAAAAAATTAACCCTTGCACCTGGAAAGCAGCTATTGGAGTATTCCACAGCATGACTTTTATTTCATTATTTCCCCTCCTCAAGAATCTATCAGTAAATTTCTTCTGTTCATCACTTTATCCTAGTAGTTCTCAGTGGGGGCAACTACTGCCTCATATATGCCATTTAGAAATTTATGGGACTTCCTGGTGGTACAGTGGATAGAAATCTGCCTGCTTATGTAGGGGACATGGGTTCGATGTTGGGTCCATGAATAGTCCACATGCAGCAGATCAACTAAGCTCATGCACCACAGCTACTGAACCCCTACTCCAGAGCCCTGGAACTGCAGCTACTGAGCCCAGGTTCTACAGTTACTGAAGCCTGTGCTCCTAGAGCCTGTGCTCGGCTGTAAGAGAAGCCTGATCACTGTAACGAAGTGTAGACCCCGCTCGCACAACTGGGGAAAGCCCACGTAAAGCAAAAAAGACCCAGCTCAGCCAAAAAAAAAAAAAAAAGAGAGAGAGAGAGAGAGAGAGGTGGACTGCCCTGGTGGTTCAGTGGTTAAGAATGTGCATTGCAAGGCAAGGGACACCAGTGCAATCCCTGGTCCCAGAAAAATCACACATGCTGCAGAGCAACTAAGCCCTCGAGCCTTCTATTGAGCCAGTGCTCTAGAGCCCGCGCGTTGCAATTATAGAACCTACGTGCTGCACCTACTGAAGCCTGTATGCCTGGAGCCCGTGCCCCACAAGAAGAGAAGCCGCTGCAATCAGAAGCCCACATACTGCAACAGAGAGTGGAACCCCACCCCACCACCGCAACTAGAGAAAGCCCATGCACAGCAACGAAGACCCACCATCGCCAAAAAATAAAGATAAATATATAAACTTAAAAAAAAAAAGGTCATAATGTCTGCCAAAGAAAAGAAGCACTTTTGGTTGTAACAAGGAATAGAAGGGAAGACATTGTACTTAGTAAAGGGTGCTAAGTTGTGCCAGCCCACCCTAAGTGCAATGGACAGTATACATATTTAAGAGGTGGCTCATCCTGCATAAATTTTCACTGTCCAATGGGATATTCACATAGGTTACATAAAATCTGTTTATAATTACCTGAGCCTAGAAACTTATTCTTTCTAAAGTATAAATGGAGAGTAAGTTCCTACCAAGTTTAATTGCTTACTGAAATTTCTTGGAATGCAAATATCATGCAAATCAAAGGAAAATGTTCTTTAGGATTTCGCCAATAAAATTTCACCATTCACCAATAAAATGTTCACCATAGTACCGACCAGCAATGCACTACTGCTAATAGTATGTAGTGTCACTGCAATAAACCTGCATTTGTTTCAGCCTATATCCATAGCTTTCATATTTATTTTAATTCTGCATAAAGATGCAAACCTCCGCTACATCTTTGTAATGTCTTCTAGTGAAGTTTGACTTAGAATTTACACATTGAGATGCATGTTATTAAATTTATCACTTTTATTTACCTTCATATAATAATTTCTTAAAGTATGAGTATAGATACTTTATCTAGGAAGTTCACTTCAGAGGAACAAAAGGGAAGTTAAAAATATTTTTAAAGGGCATAGTAAATCTGATAGATGTAGAACCACTGCTCCATTTTTTCCAGCTTTATCAATTACTTTCTCAGTTTGGCTTCAGATAAACCTAACTTCCTCTACACTCCTTACAATAGCAGTGAGATTTGGATTTTGCAAGCCAAATCGCCATGCCAAAAGAGTAATCAAATGTTAGGTGCTAGAATTACTGCGGTCAGAAATAGGTAATGCAGTTGCAGTAAATTAAGTCAGAAATACAGGAGAGCAGAGACAAAGTTTGATAAGCCAAGTGATGAAGAATAACATTACAAACTAACACATAACATGGTGATTAAGGAAAAAGTATTACCAACTTCTCATATATTCTCCCACAGAATGGAAAAGAACTCTTCTCAATTCATTCTTTGTGGCCAGAATTACCCTCATACCAAGATGGATAAAGATATTGCAAAAAAAAAAAACCACTACAGATCAACATCTCTATAAATTTTATTGCAAAAATCCTCAACAAAATACTAAGTAGGATTAGCACCATATTAATAGAATTATATACCGCAAACATGTGGGATTTATTCCAGGGATACAAAAATGGTTCAACATGTGAAAATCAATGAATGAAATACACCAAATTAACAAAATGAAGGAAAAAAATCATATGATCATCTCAACTGATACAGAAAAAGCATGCAACAAAATTCAACACCCTTTCATGATGAAAGCTCTCACCAAAGCAGGTGTAAAAGGAAAATACTTCAATATAATAAATGTCATATATGACAAGCCCATAGCTAACATCATACTGAAAGGTGAAAATCTGAAAGTTATTCCTCTAAGATTAGGAACAAGTAAAGGATTCCAACTCTCATCAGTTCTATTCAACATATTACTGGAAGTCCTAGCCAGAATAATTCAGGAGAAAAATAAATTTTAAAAAATCAAAATTGGAAAAGAAAAAAAATATTTGTTTGCAGATGATATGATCTTATATGTTGAAAACTCTAAAGCTTACACACACACACACACACACACACACACACACCCCAAACCTCTTAGGACAAATAAATGAATTCAGCA
Organism: Redunca redunca; assembly: GCA_006410935.1. NCBI lineage: Eukaryota > Metazoa > Chordata > Mammalia > Artiodactyla > Bovidae > Redunca > Redunca redunca. The sequence continues at coordinate 35,865 of SJYQ01092544.1, read as the reverse complement.
AAGTTGCAGGATACAAAATCACACTCACAAAAAAAAAACATGTTTAATTTTCTGGGACTTCCCTGGTGGTACAGTAGTTGAGAATCCTCCTTGCAATGCAAAGATATGCATTTGATTCCTGGTCGGGGAGCTAAGCTCCCACACGACACAGAGCAACCTAGCCCATGCCCCACAATTACTGAGCCTGCCCACTCTGCAGCCCACATGCCACAACTAGAAAGTCCACGCACTACAACAAAAAATTCCACATGGCACAACAAAGATCCTGCAAAGCTAAGACTTGATGCAGCCTAATAAATGAATAGATATGTTCAATTTTCTATATACTAATAATGAACTATCAGAAAGAGAAATTAAGAAAATAATCCCATTACAATTGCATCAAAAAAAAATATCTGGCAATAAATTTAACTGAGGTGAAGGACCTATATATTGGAAATGAAAGACATAAATGAAAGAAGTGAAGAAATTAATATTATTAATTCTCCTAAGAATTAAAATATTCATACCATCCAAAGCAATCTACACATAGAAAGCAATCATTTTCAAAATTCCAATAACATTTTTTATAGAAATAGAACAAAAAGCCCTAAAATTTGTATGGAATCATAAGAGATTCTGAATAGCTAAACCAATACTGAGAAAGAAGAACAAAGCTGGAGCTCCTTGATTTCAAACAATAGTACAAAGTTATAGAAATCAACACAATATAATATTGGCATAAAAACAGACCCAGAGATCAATGGAATAGAAAAGAAAGTCCAGAAATAAACCCATACACACATATGGTAAATTTACAGCAAAGCAGCCAAGAATATGCACTGGGGAAAGGACAGTCTTTTCAATACATGGTGCTGGAAAAACTGGGCAGCCACATACGGAAGAAAGAAACTGGGGATTGCTATCTTACACCATGCATAAAAATTAACTCAAAATGGATGAAAAACTTGAATGTAAGACCTCAAACTATAAAAATTCCAGAAGAAAACACATATGGCAGTAATCTCCTTGACATTGTTCTTGGTGATAACTCTTTGGATTTCACACCAATAGCAAAGGTAACAAAAGCAAAAATAAACAAGTAGAACTGCATCAAACTAAAAAGCTTTTTCACAGCAAAGGAAACCATCAACAAAATGAAAAAGCAACCTACTGAGTGGGGGGAAATATTTGCAAATCATATGTCTGATAAGGGGGTAATATTCAAAATATATAAAGAACTCATACAACTCAATAGCAAAAACCCAAACAATCTGATTAAAATATGGACAGAAGATCTACATAGACATTTTTTCCAACAAAGACATATAGATGTTCATTGGGTACATAAGAAGATAATTACTGTCATTAATCATCAGGAAAATGCAAATCAAAATCACAATGAAATGTACCACACACCTGTTAGAATGACTATTGTCAAAAGGATTGGAAATAATAACACTTGTTAGTATTGGCAAGGATGTGCAGAAAAGGTAATCCTTATGTATTGTTAGTGGGGTAAATTGGTGCAGCCACTATGGAAAAAAAAGCTGAAGCTCCAATACTTTGGCCACCTGATGCTAAGAGCTGATTCACTGGAGACCCTGATGATGGGAAAGATTGAAGGCAAAAGAAGGGGGCAGCAGGAGATGAGATGGCTAGATAGCATCACCAACTCAATGGAAATGAATTTGAGAAAACTCTGGGAGATAGTGGAGGACAGAGGAGCCTGGTGTGCTGAAGTCCATGGGGTCGCAGAGTCTGACATGACTTAGTGACTGAATAACAATAACTGTGGAAAACAAAATGGAGGTTCCTCAAAAAAGTAAAAATAGAACTACAATATGATTCAGGAATTCTGCTTTTGGGTATTTAGCTATAGAAAACAAAAATAGTAATTAGAAAACAAATATGTATTCTCATGTTCACTGTAGCATTATTTACAATAGCCAAAATATGGAAAGGGTCCAAGCACCCATCAATAATGAGCAGATAAATGTATGTGTATTATATTATTATGTGTATTATATACACCTACACAAATATACAATGCAATAGTATTCATCTGTAGATTGTTTAGTCACTAAGTCGTGTCCTACTCTTTTGCCACCCCATGGACTATAGCCCGCCAGGAACCTGTCTATGGATATTTCCAGGCAAGAATATTGGAGTGGGTTGCCATTTCCTTCTCCAGGGGATCTTCCCAACCCAGGGAATGAACCCGCGTCTCCTGCATTGCAGGCAGATGCTTCACACTGAGCCAACAAATCAAAATGTAAAACTTTTCTGCATCAAGGAACACAATTCACAGAGTAAAAAGGCAACCTATGGAGTGGGGAAAAAAGAATTTGCAAATCATATATCTAATGAACGGTTAATACTACAATATATAAAGAATTCTTACAACTCACATCAAATAAATAAATAACCCAATTCATAAATGGGAAAAGGACTTGAATAGATATTCAAAAAAGATGTATAAATGTCCATGAAATTAAGACCCTTGGTCTTTGGAAGAAAAGCTATGACAAACCTAGACAACGTATTAATAAGCAGAGACATTACTTTGCTGACAAAGGGCTGTATAGGTAAACCTATGGTTTCTTCAGTAGTCATGCTCGGATGTGACAGTTGAACTATAAAGAAGGCTGAGTGCTGAAGAATTGATGTTTTTGAACTGTGGTGCTGGAGAAGACTCTTGAGGGTCCCTTGGACAGCAAAGAGATCAAACCAGTCAATCCTAAAGGAAATTAACCCTGAATATTCATTGGAAGTTCTGATGCTGAAGCTGAAGCTCCAATACTTTGGCCACCTGTTGTGAAGAGTCGACTCATTAGAAAAGACGTTGGTGTTGGGAAAGACTGAGGGCAAGAAGAGAAGGGGGCAACGGAGGATGAGATGGTTGGATGGCATCACCAACTTAAAGGACATGAGTTGGAGTAAACTCCAGGAGATAGTGAAGGACAGGGAAGGCTGGCACGCTGCAGTCCATGCGGTTGCAAAGAGTTGGACAAAACTTAGCAACTGAACAACAACAGCATCAATGGCCAACAAACATATGAATAAAAGCTCAACATCACTAATCATTCAGTTCAGTTCAGTTCAGTCACTCAGTCGTGTCTGACTCTTTGCGACCCCATGAATCGCAGCACGCCAGGCCTCCCTGTCCATCACCATTTACCGGAGATCACTCAAACTCACATCCATCGAGTTGGTGATGCCATTCAGCCATCTCATCCTCTGTTGTTCCCTTCTCCTCCTGCCCCTAATCCCTCCCAGCATCAGATTCTTTTCCAATGAGTCAACTCTTCGCATGAGGTGGCCAAAGTACTGGAGTTTCAGCCTCCACATCAGCCCTTCCAATGAACACCCAGAACTGGTCTCCTTTAGGATGGACTGGTTGGATCTCCTTGCAGTCCAAGGGACTCTCAAGAGTCTTTTCCAGCACCACAGTTCAAAAGCATCAATTCTTTGGTGCTCAGCTTTCTTCACAGTTCAACTCTCACATCCATTCAGTTCAGTTCCGTTGCTCAGTCGTGTCTGACTCTTTGATACCCCATGAATTGCAGCACACCAAGCCTCCCTGTCCATCACCAAATCCTGGAGTTCACTCAAACTCACGTCCATCGAGTCAGTGATGCCATCCAGCCATCTCATCCTCTGTCGTCCCCTTCTCCTCCTGCCCCCAATCCCTCCCAGCATCAGGGTCTTTTCCAGTGAGTCAACTCTTCACATGAGGTGGCCAAAGTACTGGTGCTTCAGCTTCAGCATCATTCCTTCCAAAGAACACCCAGGACTGATCTCCTTTAGAATGGACTGGTCAGATCTGCTTGCAGTCCAAGGGACTCTCAAGAGGCTTCTCCAACACCACAGTTCAAAAGCATCATTTCTCTGGCGCTCAGCCTTCTTCACAGTCCAACTCTCACATCCATACGTGACTACTGAAAAAACTACAGCATCAAATTGACGGACCTTTGTTGGCAAAGTAATGTCTCTTCTTTTGAATATGCTATCTGGGTTGGTCATAACTTTCCTTCCAAGGAGTAAGCATCTTTTAATTTCATGGCTGCAGTCACTATCTGCAGTGATTTGGGAGCCCCCCCAAATAGTCTGACACTGTTTCCCCATCTATTTGCCATGAAGTGATGGGACCAGATGCCATGATCTTCGTTTTCTGAATGTTGAGCTTTAAGCCAACTTTTTCACTCTCCTCTTTCACTTTCATCAAGAGGCTTTTTAGTTCCTCTTCGCTTTCTGCCATAAGGGTGGTGTCATCTGCATATCTGTGGTTATTGCTATTTCTCCCAGCAATCTTGATTCCAGCTGTGCTTCTTCCAGCCCAGCATTTCTCATGATGTACTCTGTATATAAGCTAAATAAGCAGGGTGACAATATACAGCCTTGACGTACTCCTTTTCCTATTTGGAGTCTGTTGTTCCATGTCCAGTTCTAACTGTTGCTTCCTGACCTGCATATAGGTCAGGTGGTCTGGTATTCCCATCTCTTTCAGAATTTTCCACAGTTTATTGTGATCCACACAGTCATAGGCTGTGGCATAGTCAATAAAGCAGAAATAGATGTTTTTCTGGAACTCTTTTCCTTTTTTCATGATCCAGTGGATGTTGGCAATTTGATATCTGGTTCCTCTGCCTTTTCTAAAACCAGCTTGATCATCTGGAACAGGTTCATGGTTCACGTATTGCTGAAGCCTGGCTTGGAGAATTTTGAGCATTACTTTAATAGCATGTGAGATGAGTGTAGTTGTGCGGTAGTTTGAGCATTCTTTGGCATTGCCTTTCTTTGGGATTGGAATGAGAACTGACCTCTTCCAGTCCTGTGGCCACTGCTGAGTTTTCCAAATTTGTTGGCATATTGAGTGCAGCACTTTCACAGCATCATCTTTCAGGATTTGTAATAGCTCAACTGGAATTCCATCACCTCCACTAGCTTTGTTCGTAGTGGTGCTTTCTAAGGCCCACTTGACTTCACATTCCAGGATATCTGGTTCTAGATGAGTGATCGCACCATCATGATTATCTGGGTTGTGAATATCTTTTTTGTACAGTTCTTCTGTGAATTCTTACCACCTCGTCTTAATATCTTCTGCTTCTGTTAGGTCATGGCAAATAGATGGGGAAACAGTGGAAACAGTGTCAGACTTTATTTTGGAGGGCTCCCAAATCACTGCAGATGGTGATTGCAGCCATGAATTTAAAAGACGCTTACTCCTTGGAAGGAAATTTATGACCAACCTAGATAGCATATTCAAAAGAAGAGACATTACTTTGCCAACAAAGGTCCGTCAATTTGATACTGTAGTTTTTTCAGTAGTCACGTATGGATGTGAGAGTTGGACTGTGAAGAAGGCTGAGCACCAAAGAATTGATGCTTTTGAACTGTGGTGTTGGAGAAGCCTCTTGAGAGTCCCTTGGACTGCAAGCAGATCTGACCAGTCCATTCTAAAGGAGATCAGTCCTGGGTGTTCTTTGGAAGGAATGATGCTGAAGCCGAAACTCCAGTACTTTGGCCACCTCATGCGAAGAGTTGACTCATTGGAAAAGACTCTGATGCTGGGAGGGATTGGGGGTAGGAGGAGAAGGGAACAACAGAGGATGAGATGGCTGGATGGCATCACTGACTCGATGGATGTGAGTTTGAGTGAACTCCAGGAGTTGGTGATGGATAGGAAGGCCTGGTGTGCTGCGATTCATGGGGTTGCAAAGAGTTGGACATGACTGAGCGACTGAACTCAACTGAACTGAACTGAACAAATATTGGTAAGGATGTGAAAATTGGAATTCCTATGCAGTATTTGTGGGAATCTGAAATAGTGCGGCCACAATGGAAATTGTATTTGCAGTTCCCCAAAATATTAAAAATAGAATTACCATATGATCCAGCAATTCTACTTCTGAGTATACACCCAAAATAACTGAAAACAGGCACCCTATCAGATAGTCATACACTTATGTTCATAATAGTATTATACACAACAGCCAAGAGACAGAAGCAACCCAAGTGTGCATTGACAGCTGAATGGATAACAAAATGTAGACTATATTTACATGAAACATTATATTCAGCCTTAAAAAGGAAGGGCATTCTGAAACAGTAAATCCCATGGGCAGAGGAGCCTGGCAGGCTACAGTCCGTATGGTCGCAGAGTCAGACATGACTGAGAATCTGAGCACACATGTGGTTAAACCATGAGACATTAAGCTAAGCTGGGACTTCCCTGGTAGTCCAGTGGTTAAGAATCTGCCTTCAAAGCTGAAGAAGCAAAAACTTGTGGCCCAGGAATAAATGCTGCAAAAAATAAATGCAAAAAAAAGTTAAAAAAAAATCTGCCTTCAAATGCAGGTAAAGTGGGTTTGATCCCTGTTCAAGGAACTAGGATTGAACATGTCTTGGGGCAGTTAAGCCTGTGTACCACAACTAGAGAAGTGTGGTCATCAAAATGAAGCCCCAGCACAGCAACCCTTCCGCCAAAAAAGACATTAAGCTAAGTGAAACAAGTCAGTCATAAAAAACAAATACTGGGGACTCTCTAGGTGGTCAAGTGGTTATGATTTCTCCTTCCAGTGCAGAAGGTATGGGTTCCATCCCTGATTGGGGAGCTAGGATCCCACATGCCTCTCAGCCGGAAAACCAAAACATTAAAAAACAGAAGAAATATTGTAAAATATTCAATAAATACTTTAAAAATGGTCCACATTAAAAAAAAATACTATATGACTTCACTAATATGAGGTATCTAGATTAGTTGAATTTACAGAAATAAGTAAAATGGTGGTTTCCAAAGGTGAGAGGGAAGAAGGAAATAGGGTATTGGAAGGTGAAAAAGTTCTGAGGAAATTCCCCAGTGTCCAGTGGTTAGGACTCCACTCTCTCACTGCAAGGGCTGTGCAGTGCTGCCAAAAAAAAAAGTGAAAAAGTTCTGGATGTTGATTGCATGACAATGTGATTATGCTTAGTAGTACTGAACTGTATACTTAAGAATGATTAGGATGGTAAAATTTATGTTATGTGTATTCTATCACAATTAAAATTAGATAAAAATGTTTTAATATATAAAAGGAGTAATCAGATGTTAGGTGCTGGAAATGCTGCAATAAGAAACAGAAGATCTAGTTGCCACAAATAATGTGTCAGATATATAGGAGAACCAAGACAGAGTTGGCTAGGTCAAGTGATGAAGAATACACTACAAGCTAAGCAGTTGCTCAAAAATTCTTCAGAAATCTGAAGTGGGAAAAACATTTCACAACTTATTCTTTGAGGCCAGTATTATCCTGATGCCAACACCAGATAAAGACATAAGAAAATAAACTATATCAATATTCTTTATGAACACAGTCACAAAAATGCTTAACAAAATATTAAAAATTAGATCAAACAGTATACTAAAAATACAACAGTATGAACAAGTGGGGTTTATTATTAGAACATAAGTCTATTTCAAAACTGGAAAACTAATAAGTGTAAATAACCATATCAACAGACTAAGAAGAAGCATATGATCATTTCAATAGATGCAGAAAAAGCAGTTGACAAAATTCAACATTCATTCATGATTTTTTTAAATTCTATAACAAATTAGTAATAAGGATAGCTTCCCCAAACTGATGAACATGTACAAAAAATTTACAGCTAACATTATACCTAATGGTGAAAGCCTAAATTGCTCTAAGGATTCCTTTTTATTCAATCTTTTATCAAGGTCCTACCCAATGCAATAAGGTAAAAAGAGGAAATAAAAGAATATTAATTGAAAAAGGAGAAATAAAAAGGTTTCCATTCACACATCAAACAAAACCAAAAACAAACCAAAAATTAAACAAACAAAAAACTGTATAAAAATTCCCAAAGGAATATATCTTTTAAAAGCTGCCAGTATATAAAAATCAAAATCATACTTCTATACACTAGCAATAAACAATTAGAATTTAAAATTTAATAAAACTATCATCTGCAGTTACACTAAAACATGAAATATTTACAAATCTAACAAGAAAATTGTACATTGAAAATTACAAAGCCATTGATGAAAGAAATCAAGAAGAACTAAATAAATGGTGACAATACTAAGTACAGACAAGGATGAAGAGCAACTGGAACTCTTACAGTTTTCTGATGGGAATGCAAAACAGTAAAGCCATTTAAGATAACAGTTTGACAATTTCCTATAAAGGTATGCTACCACAGGACCTAGCAATACCATTTCTAGGTATTTAGCCAAGAGATGAAAACTTATGTTTATAAAAGAATTCATACATGGAATGTTTATAGTGACTTTATTCATAATTGCTCCAAACTAGAAACAACTCAAGTATCTTTCAACTAGTGATAGATTCAAGTGACATAGGGTATGATTCCATTTGTATGGCATTCAGGAAAGGAAAACTATAAGCACAGAAAACTAATGGCTTCAGGAGGCTATCAGCCAGGAAACGGGTGGCCATGGAAGGGTGTAAGGAGATTTTTCAAGGAGTTAGAACTGTTTTAAATCTGAATTTTGTTGGTGATTACACATCTATATGTCTTTGTTAGAATTCTCAAACAGTACACCAAAAAGGGTGAATTTTACCTTAATTTTTTTTTTTTAAAGGCAGTAGAATCACAGAATACTTGGATTTGATTCCAGGACCCACTATGTGTAAAAACCATGACTTTTAGGCCAGCCTCACATATTGTCAGTTTCCTCATCCATGAAATAAGATTAATAGTAATACCTATCCCTGTTGAATTATTCTGGGGATTAAGTGAGATAATCTATAGCTAGACTTTTACCATACATAATATGGTAAACACTTTAAGCTATGGTAAACTACCAGGTTATTAAGTGCTTGCTATGTGCCACACCCTGAATATTCATTGGAAGAACTGATGCTAAAGCTGAAGCTCCAATACTTTGTCCACGAAGAGAAAAAGACCCTGATGCTGGGAAGTATTAAAGGCAAAAGGAGAAGGGAGTGGCAGAGGATGAGATGGTTAGATAGCATCACCAACTCAACGGACATGAATTTGAGCAAACTCCAGGAGATGGTGGAGGACAGAGGAGCCTGACATCTGTCACCAGACAGATATGTTAGAAACATGTGCCACAGGGGTGAAAGGGTCAAAGTAAGAAGATGGGTAGAGAAAGCACCATAACCTGGAGCAGGTTAGAACCTGAGAGGCAGATAATAACAATAGCAGTGCTAGGGAAAGCACACTGACTGAAACTGCCCACCCTGGCCAAGCACCATTAGCATGAATTATTTTAGGACAGCAGATCCTGGTAAGGAACATGGAACTAACAAGCCACCACCAACCGGAAAAGTTCAGGAAAGGTCAAAAGGAGACACCACCTGTACTGCTACCTCCCAGAATCCTCCTCGTTGGCATCCACCTTGGCTGAGCAATTTGTGAACAACCAAGAAGGACCCTGAGTCAGAATGAGTGGCCAAAGACAACCCAGAAAATAATGCCATCACCATGAAACCTGAAACTGTCAGCCACAAGGCAGAGCAGTTCTCCTGGGTTCCCGTACCCTGTTGCTCTCCACTGGGGTGCCCTTTCCAATAAAGTCAGTCGCTTTGTCAGCACATGCATCTCCTCAAACAATTTAGATAAGAGCCACTCTCAGGGCCCTGGAAGGGGTCTCCCTTCCTACAACAACAGAATGAACATATGGCAACCCACTCCAGTATTCTAGCCTGGAGAATCCCATGGACAGAGGAGCCTGATAGGCTATAGTCCAAAGGGTCGCAAAGAGTTGTACACAACTGAAGCAACTTAGCATGCATGCATGCACCTATTCTCCAGCTGAAGAAGCAGAAAATCCTTAAAGGTTCCTGTGTTCCCAATATCAACTGCATCGCTTTCCCAATGTCCAAAGATAAACACTATTCTAAATTTTAGTCTCTATACTTTTAACACAATAGTAAACTGAATGATGTCCCTCCTGCAAAAATATTGTTACCAAACATAAGTTCACCTGCCCAACACACAGTGAGGCCAAACAAATGGAAATGTTGGAACAGAAAAAGGTTTACTGCAGGGTCAAGCAGGGAGAAAGGGTGGCTCCTGCTCAGAAACCCGTAACTCTCCAATGGTTTGGGGGAGCAATTTTTATAGGCAAAATCAGGAGTGAGGGCTGCAGTGTGTGTGACTTTCTTCTGACTGGTGGTATGGTCACAGGGCAGTACTCTAGGAATCTTGTGCTCAGCCTTAAGTTACCACCCTCCATCTGGACAGAGGCCTTACTACCTGCAGAAGAAGGATTGTTATGAATATTTCTTGAGGAGGAACCTGACCTGCCCCCAAGCTGCACTGCTGTGCCTAGACTGCTCCTCCTTTGTTTCTAAACTCCCTCCCTTCTCTGATTAGCAACTATTTGAATCTGCCCTTTGGAACACAGGGAGGGTCAAGGAGGCTGAAGCCTTTTTTCCTCCAAATAAGAAACTGGGGACCTGGAGAGGATTTGTACCAGGGAGGGCCCCACAGTGTCTTACTCCCTTTCTGGAATGTGTAAATGTTACTTTATATGGAAAAAGGGTCTTGCAGGTGTGATTAAATTTATAATCTTGGAGTGGAGAGATTATCCTGGATTATCTAGGAGAACCCTACTGCAATCACATGTGTCCTTATAAAATGGAGGCAGAAGGGGCAATATTTAGACACATAGGAGAAGGTTCAATGTGAGGATGGAGCAGAAAGAGATTTAAAGCTGGAGATTGGAGTGTTGTGGCCACAGCCAAGGAATGCCAGCAGCTACAAGAAACTGCAAGACACAAGGAATGGATTCTCAGAGTCTAGAAGAAGTGTAGCCCTGCTGACAACCAGTCCAGTGATTTGCAGATTTCAGACCTCTAGAATTTCTGACCTTTAAATTGTGAGAAATTAAATGATGTTGCAGGCTTCCCAGATGGCTCAGTAGTTAAGAATCTGCCCGCCAATGAAAGAGAGGCAGGTTCCTTCCCTGGGTTGGGAAGATCCCCTGGAGAAGGAAATGACAACCCACTACAGTATTCTTGCCTGAGAAACACAGAACTCCAGAGGTGCTGGAATGTAATGTGGAGGCTGAAGGAAAGAAACCCGAGGAATGGTCAGAGGCATGTGTGGAAAAGACCCTTGAGGGTCCCTTGGACAGCAAGATCAAACCAGTCAATCCTAAAGGAAATCAACCCTAAATATTCATTGGAAAGACTGATGCAAAAGATGAAGCTCCAATACTTCGGTCATTTGATGTGAAGAGCCAGCTGACTGGAAAAGACCCTGATGCTGGGAAAGATTGAAGGCAGGAAGGGAAGTGGGTGATAGAGGATGAGATGGTTGGATGGCATCATCAACCCAATGGACATAAGTTTGAGCAAGCTCTGGGAGACGGTGAAAGACAGGGAAGCCTGGCATGCTGCAGTCCATGGGTTTCCAAAGAGTCAGACAGGACTGAGTGACAGACAACAACAAAATGCTGCTATTTCTTTTCCTCGCATAAGAATGCACAAAAGGAAGATTAAAAAAGCTCAAACTATTAATACTTCTGCATAACTTAATTCTCAAAGTTCAGAATATTTATAGGATTGGAAAAAAATACCCAACACCCAACAAGATAAAATTTATAATATCTGATAATTGATTGAAAAATATCAGACAAGGGACTTCCCTGGTGGTGCAGTGGGTAAGATTCTGCCTGTCAATACAGGGAACACAGGTTCAATCCCTGGTCTGGGAAGACTTCACGTGTTGCAGAGCAACTAAGCCCCTGCTCTACAACTACTGAGTCTTCCCCCTAGAGCCTGCACAACGCAACTACTGAGCCCACGTGCTGCAACAACTGCAGGCCGTGCACCTAGAGCCTATGCTCTGCAACAAGAAAAGCCATTGCAATGAGAAGCCCTCCTGTCACAAAGAGTAGACCCCGCTGGCAGCAACTTGACAACGCCTATGTGCAGCAAGACCCAGCACTGGTCTTTAAAAAAAGTTCGAAAAAAAAATTCAGGCAAGAGGGGTGATGCCAGGGAAATAGCTGAGCAGAAAGCATGAGGAATCTATCGGTCCAAGTAGGCAAAGCTGTTTTGGCAGAATCTATCTGATTTAACTGTCTTGAAATTCTGGCGTCTATTCAATGGTTTCCATATTTCAAAGGAAATCTTGACCAGTAAATTCTTGGTGAGTGTGTGCTAAGTCGCTTCACTAGTGTCCGACTCTTTGTGACCCTATGGACTGTAGCCCACCAGGCTCCTCTGTCCATGGGATTCTCTAGGCAAGAATACTAGAATGGGTTGCCATGCCCTCCTTCAGGGGGTTTTCCCAACCCAGGGATCAAGCCCACATCTCTTACATCTACCTGCATTGGCAGGCAGGTTCTTTACCACTAGCGCTACCAATTTCATTCAATTGAAGCCTTTAGCATAATAGTTCCGGAGAAGGCAATGGCACCCCACTCCAGTACTCTTGCCTGGAAAATCCCATGGATGGAGGAGCCTGGTGGGCTGCAGTCCATGGGGTCGCTAAGAGTCGGATACAACTGAGCGACTTCCCTTTCACTTTTCACTTTCATGCACTGGAGAAGGAAATGGCAACCCACTCCAGGGTTCTTGCCTGGAGAATCCCAGGGATGGGGGAGCCTGGTGGGCTGCTGTGTATGGGGTCACACAGAGTCGGACACGACTGAAGCGACTGAGCAGCAGCAGCAGCATAATAGTTCAGTCACTCCGTCATGTCAGACTCTTTGCGACTCCAAGGGCTGCAGCACTCCAGCCTTCCCTGTCCTTCACCAACTCCCAGAGCTTGCTCAAACTCATGTCCACCAAGTCAATGATGCCACCCTTCCATCTCATTGTCTGTCGTCCCCTTCTCCTCCTGCCTTCAACCTTTCCAGTCTTTTCCAATGAGTCAGTTCTTTGTATCAGGTAGCCAAAATATTGGAGTTTCAGTTTCAGCATCAGTCCTTCCAGTGAATATTCAGTACTGACTTCCTTTAGAATGGACTAGTTGGATCTCCTTGCTGTCCAAGGGACTCTCAACAGTCTTCTCCAACACTGTGGAGAAGACCACAATTCACACCAAAGTATCAATTCATCTGCGCTCTGCTTTCTTTATAGTCCAACTCTCACATACATACATGACTACTGGAAAAATCATAGCTTTGACTAGACGGACCTTTGTTGGCAAAGTAATGTCTCTGCTTTTCAATATGCTGTCTAGGTTGGTCATAACTTTTGTTCCAAGGAGCAAGCGTCTTTTAATTTCATGGCTGCAATCACCATCTGCAGTGATTTGGGAGCCCCCCAAAATAAAGTCTGTCACTGTTTCCACTGTTTCCCCATCTATTTGCCATGAAGTGATGGGACTGAATGCCATGATCTTAGTTTTCTGAATGCTGAGTTTTAAGCCAACTTTTTCACTCTCCTCTTTCACTTTCATCAACAGGCTCTTTATTTCCTCTTTGTTTTCTGCCATAAGGGTTGCATCTGCATATATGAGGTTATTAATATTTCTCCCAGCAGTCTTGATTCCAGCTTGTGCTTCATCCAGCCTGGCATTTCGCATGATATACTCTGCATATAAGTTAAATAAGCAGGGTGACACTATTCAGCATTGACGTACTCCTTTCTCAATTTGGAACCAGTCTGTTGTTCCATGTCCAGTTCCATGTCCTGTTGCTTCTTGACCTGCATACAGGTTTCTCAGGAGGCTGGTAAGGTCGTCTAGCATTCCCATCTCTTTCAGAATTTTCCAGTTTGTTGTGATCCACACAGTCAAAGGCTTTGGCAGAGTCAATAAAGCAGAAATAGATGTTTTTCTGGAACTCTTTGGCTTTTTCAATGATCCAGTGGATGTTGGCAATTTGATCTCTGGTTCCTCTGACTTTTCTAAATCCAGCTTGAACATCTGGAAGTTCACAGTTCATGTACTGTTAAAGTCTGGCTTGCAGAATTTTGAGCATTACCTTGCTAACATGTGAGATGAGTGCAATTGTGTGGCAGTTTGAACATTCTTTGGCATTTCCTTTCTTTGGAATTGGAATGAAGACAGACCTTTTCCAGTCCTGTGGCCACTGCTGAGTTTTCCAAATTTGCTGGCATATTGAGTGCAGCACTTTCACAGCAGCATCTTTTAGGATTTGAAACAGCTCAACTGGAATTCCATCACCTCTGCTAGCTTTGTTCATAGTGATGCTTCCTAAGGCCCACTTGACTTCACATTCCAGGATGTCTGGCTCTAGGTGGGTGATCATACCATTGTGGTTATCCGGGTCATGAAGATCTTTTTTGTATAGTTCTTCTTTGTATTCTTGCCACCTCTTCTTAATATTTTCTGCTTCTGTCAGGTCCATACCATTTCTGTCCTTTATTGAACCTATCTTTGCATGAAACGTTCCCATGGTATGTCTAATTTTCTTGATGAGATCTCTAGTCTTTCTCATTCTATTGTTTTCCTCTATTTCTTTGCATTGATCACTGAGGAAGGTTGTGTTATCTCTCCTTGGTATTCTTTGGAACTCTGCATTCAAATGGATATATCTTTCATTTCTCCTTGTTTAGCTTCTCTTCTTTTCTCAGGTATTTGTAAGACATGATAGCAGCTACTCATTTTTTGTCCTCCACATCTGTGACAGAAGTGTTCCTAGAGCAGCTTAGAAGAGCCAGAGAGGGCAATAAGAACCTTATCCTCCAAATATGAGAGATCTGTTATGATTGTGAATTGCTATTTCAAATCACAGAGGTGTAGACACAAAGGCTAGCTACCACTGTTGTAACCTCCACCAAGTGGAGGCAGCTTTCAGGGGATTTAGAGGCAATTTCAGGTTTTTCCCTCACTTTTCCTTTTTCTTCTTTTGGAAGCCAGACATTTAAAGATAGGAAATTGAATGCAATTGTATTTTCAAGGGAACTTAGAAAGTCACCATGTTCAATTCAGTCACTCAATCGTGTCTGACTCTTTGCGACCCCGTGGACTGAAGCATGTCAGGCTTCCCTGTCCTTCAACATGTCCTGGAGCTTGCTCAAACTCATGTCCATTGAGTTGATTATGGCTTCCAACCATCTTATCCTCTGTTGTCCCCTTCCCCTCCTGCCTTCAATCTTTCCCAGCATCAAGGTCTTTTCCAATGAGTCAGTTCTTCGCATCAGGTGGCCAAAGTATTGGAGTTTCAGCTTCAGCAGCAAGTCACCAAGCATGCCCATAAAACGATGCAGGTTCAGAAAAGACCTGAAAAGGATCTAAAAATTATACCTCGGGGTGATCCCTGGCACATAGTAAATACCATACAACTCTAAAAACACACAACAACCCTAGGAGAGAAAAAGAATTTATTTCTAGACTGATCACAGTATAAGATTCAGATGTCCAATTTTCAATAAAAAATATCATAAAGCATACAAAAATAAATAGGAAAGCATGTCCCAGTCAAAAGAAAAAAAATTACAGAAACCATGGGGAAGAAATTAAGACATTATCAGATAAAAGCTGAGGAAGTACATTACCACTAGAACTGTTTTATGAGGTATGCTAAAGGGAGTCCTTCAGGTTGAAATCAAAGTAATCAAAACTGCATGAAGAAATAAAAAATATTTGATATAAGCAAATACATGGGAAATTATAAAAGCTAGTATTGATGTAATTTTGGTTTATTATTTATTATTATCTGAAATGAAGTAAAATGAAAGTTGCTTAGTCGTGTCCAACTCTTTGTGACCCCATGGACTGTAGCCTACCAGGCTCCTCTGTCCATGAGATTTTCCAGGCAAGGGTACTAGAGTGGGCTGCCATTTCCTTCTCCAGGGGATCTTCCCAAACTAGGGATCAAACCCAGGCCTCCCACACTGTAGGCAGATGCTTTACCATCTGAGCCACCAGGGAAGTTAGAGGGGCAGAGTTATATGCTATTAAAGTTTTCAGTTCAGTTCAGTTCAGTCGCTCAGTCATGTCCGACTCTTTGCGACCCCATGAATCACAGCATGCCAGGCCTCCCTGTCCATCACCATCTCCCGGAGTTCGCTCAGACTCACGTCCATCGAGTCTGTGATGCCATCCAGCCATCTCATCCTGGGTCGTCATTAAAGTTTAACTGGTATAAATTCAATTTAAGAGTGATAACTTTATAATGCTATGTGCAATTCCCATGATAAACACAAAGAAAATAAGTATAGGATATACTCAAAAGATAATGAGAAGGGAATTAAAGCATTTCACTAAAAAAAAAAAATTTATAAAACAAAAGATGACAACAACGAAAGGAATGAAGGAGGAAAAGTTTTAATACAAATAGAAAACAAATAGCAAAAGCTAAACCCTCCTTATGGGGAAACGGTAGAAACAGTGTCAGACTTTATTTTTTTGGGCTCCAAAATCACTGCAGATGGTGACTGCAGCCATGAAATTAAAAGACTCTTACTCCTTGGAAGAAAAGTTATGACCAACCTAGACAGTATATTCAAAAGCAGAGACATTTCCTTGCCGACTAAGGTCCGTCTAGTCAAGGCTATGGTTTTTCCTGTGGTCATGTATGGATGTGAGAGTTGGACTGTGAAGAAGGCTGAGCGCCGGAGAATTGATGCGTTTGAACTGTGGTGTTGGAGAAGACTCTTGAGAGTCCCTTGGACTGCAAGGAGATCCAACCAGTCCATCCTGAAGGAGATCAGCCCTGGGATTTCTTTGGAGGGAATGATGCTGAAGCTGAAACTCCAGTACTTTGGCCACCTCATGCGAAGAGTTGACTCATTGGAAAAGACTCTGATGCTGGGAGGGATTGGGGGCAGGAGGAGAAGGGGACGACTCAGGATGAGATGGCTGGATGGCATCACTGACACAATGGACGTGAGTCTGAGTGAACTCTGGGAGTTAGTGATGGACAGGGAGGCCTGGCGTGCTGCGATTCATGGGGTCGCAAAAAGTCGGACATGACTGAGCGACTGAACTGAACTGAAACTCTCCTTATCAGTAATTACTTTAAATGTAAGTGGATTAAACCATCTTATCAAAAGTTAGGGATTGACGGAATAAATTTTAAAAAGCCAATGATCCATGCCTTCTATAAGAGACTCACTACAGATCTAAAGACCGAAAGAGATTGAACATGAAAGGATAGAAAAAGATACCTGATGCTGGGAAAGACTGAAGGCAGGAGGAGAAGGGGACAACAGAGGATGAGATGGTTGGATGGCATCACTGACATAATGGACATGGGTTTGGGTGGACTCTGGGAGTTGGTGATGGACAAGGAGGCCTGGTGTGCTGCAGTTCACGGGGTTGCAAAGAGTCGGACACGACTGAGTGACTGAACTGAATAACCAAAAGGTGGGTAGTTATATTAATATCAGACAAAATAGACTTTAAATTTTAAAAAAAGATTACAAGATGGGGGAGAATGGATACTTGCATATTTATGGCTGAGTCCCTTTGGTATTTAGCTGAAACTATCACAACATTGTTAACTGTTTATACCCCAATACAAAGTAAAAAAGTTTTAAAAAAATTACAAGAGACTATAATGAAAGTTTCAATAGAGCAAGAAGCTATAACAATTATAATCATGTATGCACCTAATAACAGATCCTCAAAATATAAGAAGCAAAAATTAACAGACTTGAAGGGAGAAACAGATAGTTCTACAAAAATAAGGCGAGATTTCACTTTGGCAATGGATAGAACAACTAGATAGAAAATAAGTTAGGAAATAGAGGACTTGAACAACCAATAAATCATCTAGATGTATATAGAATACTCCATCAAACAAGAGTATTACAAAAAGAGAAAAATAACAATATATGATTTTCTCAATAGCAGGTGGTCCCTTCTCCAGGATAGACGATTTCCAGGCTAGGCCACAAAAGCTCAGTGTATTTAATTTATTTGTTTTTGGCTCTGCTGGGTCTTCATTACTTTGCACAGGCTTTCTCTTGTTGTGGAGAGCCAGGGTTATTCTTCACTGTGGTGTGTGGGCTTTTCATTGTGGTGGCTTTTCTTGTTTTGGAGCACAGGCTCTAGGGCATGCGGGCTTCAGCAGTTGTGGCACCCAGCCTACGTAGCTGTGGCACACTGGCTTAGTTGCTCCACAGCATGTGGAGTCTTCCTGGACCAGAGACTGAAACCATGTTCCCTGTATTGGCAGGTGGATTCTTATCTGCCTCCAGGGAAGAACTCAATATATTTAAGTATATATTATACAAAGTATCTTTTCCAACCACAATGAGATTGTTATAAATCAACTACAGAAGGAAAACTAGAAAATTCACAAATATGTGGAAACATATTCTTAAACAACAAGGGAGTCAAGAAGAATTACAAAGGAAATTATAAAATACTTGGAGATGAAAATGAAATCACAACATACAAAAACTTATGGGATGTAACAAAAGCAGCGCTAAGAGGGAAATTTATAGGGATAAACATGAAAAAAAGAAGGTCTCAAGTCAACAATCTAACTTTATGCCTTGAAGGAACTAGAAAAAGAAAAACTAAACCCAGTTAGCAGAAGGAGAGATAAGAAAAATTAGAGCAGACATAAATAGAGTATAGAAAATCAATGAAACAAAAAGTTGACTCTTCCACCCAAATCAACATAATTGACAAACTTTTAATTAGATTGACAAAGAAAAAAGAGATTACTCAAATTACTAAATTCAGAAATCAATGTGGGAACTTTACTGGTGATTCTACAGAAATAAACAGGTTTAACAAAAACACAAATTTGAAAAGATATCTACACCCCAAGGTTCATAGCAGCATTATTGACAACAGCCAAGATATTGATACAGTCTTAGGGTCCATCACAGATGAATGGATAAAGAAGATGTACAGGACTTCCCTGGTGGTACAGTTGATATGAATCCACCTGCCAATGCAGAGGACAAGGGTTCTATCCCTGGTCTGAGAAGACTTCACATGCCCCAGGCAACTTAAGCCAGCACGGCTACCACTGAAGCCTGTGCACCTAGAGCCTGTGCTCCACAAGAGAAGCCATCACAACGAGCAGCCTGTCCACTGCAAGCAAGAGTAGTCTGCCCATGCTTATTACAACTAGAGAAAGCCCATGCACATCAGCAAAGGCCCAGCACTACCAAAAATAAATAAACAATTTAAAAAATGAAGATGTACACACACATAAACCATGGAACACTACTTAGTCATAAAAAAGAATGAAAACTTGCCACTTGCAGGGACATGAATGGACTTGGATCTTTTCAAAGTGAAATAAGTCAGACAGAGAAAGACAAATACTGTATGATATTACTTAAATGTGGAATCTAAAAAATGCAACAAACTAGTGAATATAACAAAATAGAAGCAGATTCCCAGATATAAGGAACAAAGTAGTGGTTACCTGTGGGGAGAGGGAAGTGGCCAAGAGCAATACAGGAGTAGGGGATTAAAAGATAAAAACTATTAGGTATAAAGTAAGTTACAAGGATATATTGTGTAACATAGGGAATATAGTCAATATTTTATAATAACTATAAATGGAGTCCCTTTAAAAATTGTGAATCACAGAATAGCTGGGTGGATAGGTGGGTGGATGAATGAATTGGTGGGTGGGTAGATGGATGGATGAGTGAATGGGTAATGGGTGGGTTGGTGAAAAATAACTGTAAATCACTCATATTGTACACCCACAACTTATAAAATATTATACATCAACTATACTTCAAGTAAAATTTTTTTCTAAAAAAAATGAACAACCATATGCCACCAAATTGGTAACTTAGATGAAATAGAAAAATTCCTGAAAACACCAAACATATGAAAACTGAATAACAAAGAAATATAAAATCTGAATAGATCCATAATTAAGACAGAGAACAAAACAGTAATAAAAAACCTCACAATAAAGAAAAGCCCTAGACCAGATGGCTTCACTGGTGAATTCTACAAAATCGCAGAGTTGATGGAGAAGGAAACAACCCACTCCAGTAATCCTGCCTGAAAAATCCCATGGACAGAGCAGCCTGGAGGGCTGTATTCCAAAGGGTCACAAAGAGTCGGACATGACTGAGCAACTAAGCGTGAAGAGTTGATACGTCCCTGAGGTAAACCAGTAAAAGTATTGCTCACCTTGCCAACTGAAAGAAAACGGATTCTGGTGGTTCATATTGATAGGTATGGCAAAAAGCCACATGCCAAATCAGTAGCTGCATACCAGCTACCAGAAGGTATGATAATTTGCTTAAGGAATAAAACCACATCTAGTACATCAGCTGCAATTGAGGTCAGTTCAGTTCAGTCACTCAGTCATGTCTGACTCTTTGCGACCTCATGAACCTCAGCATGCCAGGCCTCCCTGTCCATCACCAACTCCTGGAGTCTACCCAAACCCGTGTCCACTGAGTTGGTGATACCATCCAACCATCTCATCCTCTGTCATCCCCTTCTCCTCCTGCTCTCAATCTTTCCCAGCATCAGGGTCTTTTCAAATGAGTCAGCTCTTCACATGAGGTGGCCAAAGTATGGAGTTTCAGCTTCAACATCAGTTCTTCCAATGAACACCCAGGACTGATTTCCTTTAGAATGGACTGGTTGGATCTCCCTGCTGTCCAAGGGACTCTCAAGAGTCTTTTCCAACACCACAGTTCAAACACATCAATTCTTTGGTGCTCAGCTTTCTTTATAGTCCAACTCTCACATCCATACATGACCACTGGAAAAACCATAGCCTTGACTAGATGGACCTTTGTTGGCAAAGTAACGTCTCTGCTTTTTAATATGCTGTCTAGGTTGGTCATAACTTTCCTTTCAAGGAGTAAGCATCTTTTAATTTCATGGCTGCAATCACCATCTGCAGTGATTTGGGAGCCCCCCACCCAATAAAGTCAGCCACTGATTCCACTGTTTCCCCATCTATTTCCCATGAAGTGATGGGACCAGATGCCATGATCTTAGTTTTCTGAATGTGGAGTTTAAGCCAACTTTTTCACTCTCCTCTTTCACTTTCATCAAGAGGTTCTTTAGTTCTTCTTAACTTTCTGCCACAAGGGTGGTGTCATCTGCATATCTGAGGTTACTGATATTTCTCCTTGCAATCTTGATTCCAGCTTGTGCTTCCTCCAGCCCAGTGTTTTTCATGATGTACTCTGCATATAAGTTAAATAAGCAGGGTGACAATATGCAGCCTTGATGTGCACCTTTTCCTATTTGGAACCAGTCTGTTCCATCTTCAGTTCTAACTATTGCTTCCTGACCTGCATACAGGTTTCACAAGAGCCAGGTCAGGTGGTCTGATATTCCCATCTCTTTCAGAATTTTCCACAGTTTATGGTGATCCACACAGTCAAAGGCTTTGGCATAGTCAATAAAGCAGAAATAGATGTTTTTATGGAACTCTCTTGCTTTTTCGATGATCCAGCGAATGTTGGCAATTTGATCTCTGTCTTTTCTAAAACCAGCTTGAACAGTGGGCCTTAGGTAGCATCACTACAAACAAAGCTAGTGAAGGTGATGGAATTCCATTTGAGCTATTTCAAATCCTGAAAGATGATGCTGTGAAAGTGCTGCGCTCAATGTGTTAGCAAATTTGGAAAACTCAGCAGTGGCCACAGGACTGGAAAAGGTCAGTTTTCATTCCAATCCCAAAGAAAGACAATGCTAAATAATGCTCAAACTACCACACAATTGCACTCATCTCACACGCTGGTAAAGTAATGCTCAAAATTCTCCAAGCCAGGCTTCAGTAATACGTGAACTGTGAACTACCAGATGTTCAATTGAGGTCACCACCTGGTTAATTTTACAATGATCCACTGTCATTCTTGAAGGTCCATCTGTCTTCTGCACAGGCCAGATAGGCAAGCTGAATGAAGATGTGGTGGGAATTATCACTCCTGCATCTTTCCCTGATGATGGCATTTATTTCTGCCATTCCTCTAGAAATGCAGTATTGTTTTCAGTTTACTACCTTTCTAGGTAAAGGCAGTTCTAATGACTTCCACCTGGCCTTTCCCACTGTGATAACTCACACTCCACAGTCAGAGAACCAGTGTGGGGATTCTGCTGAGTATGTCTTTTCCTTTTATGTATTCCAGAACTGGGAAAATAGCCACAGGATGGCTTCAGGGACCCATTGGGTCCACTGTGACATAGACCTGAGCTAAAACTCTACTGATCACATGACTTCCATAAGTGCCTACATTCTGATTGGTAGATCACAATGATGTTCTTGATCTCCTAGAATTAGCATCAGTTCAGAGCCAGTATCTGGTAGTCCCCCCAAACTTTCATTATTTCCTATTCTCCAATACACAGTCATCCTAGTAAAAGGCCAGGTCTCTTTGAAGAAGACTTGGAGAAGGATTAATAGCATGAATTTCTGACTGTGTCCTTCCTCAAAGGAAACTATTATCCACTCCTTCATTCAGGGGGTTCTGGGTCTGTAAACTGCCTTAAGTCTGAGAATTGATTGAAGAGCCATGACTCTCTGTTGTTATGATTCAGATTAGACTTTGGTTCACTTGACCTAGAAATTTTCCACTTATGCAGATCAAGTAAGAGTTTAGTAAGTGAAAGTCACTCGGTTGTATCCAACTCTTTACAACCCCGTGGACTGTTATAGTCCATGGAATTCTCCAGGCCAGAACACTGGAGTGGGTAATGGTTCCCTTCTCCAGGGGATCTTCCCAACCCAGGGATCCAGCCCAGGTCTCTCGAATTGCAGGTAGATTACCAGCTGAGTCACCAGGGAAGCCCAATTTTACTTTTGGTAGAAATACTGCAATCAACTCGCCAATGCCACAGCTCTTCATGAGCCATACTATCCTGATTGGTGTCTGACTGGACTCCGCTGTGCATTAAGGTAACCATGCCCACTCGGCCTTTGGTGGTTGTATGCCCCCACTTGGCCCTTCCCACCTCAGGATCCAATTACTCACAATGTTTGTAGATTTTCCAATTCCACTATAAGGTCTGGCCTATAGAAAAGAGTGATCACAGAGTTCTCCAAGGATGCCAAGGGTCCTCTTATAAAGTTATTTCTCACAGTTATGATGAAAGTTATGTCTTATGGATTCTCCCAGGGTGGATGAATAGATCTTAAATCCACCTTAACATTCCAGTCTCTCTAATCCTTCTAATTATTCCCTACATTCAGTTCAGTTCAGTTCAGTTCAGTCGCTCAGTCATGTCCGACTCTTTGCGACCCCATGAATCGCAGCACGCCAGGCCTCCCTGTCCATCACCATCTCCCAGAGTNGGAAAAACCATAGCCTTGACTAGACGGACCTTTGTTGGCAAAGTAATGTCTCTGCTTTTGAATATGCTCTCTAGGTTGGTCATAACTTTTCTTCCAAGGAGTAGGCGTCTTTTAATTTCATGGCTGCAATCACCATCCAAGACAAGTCTGGCATGTCGAACTTATTCAAGGTGTGTGAGTAACTTTTTGGTCCATGTTTCAGCGAACCAACCAAACAAACTGTTAGAGCCTTTTCTAACTCACCAAGCTGCAACGTTAAATACTAAATCTTGCTTTAGTGAGTCTACATCAGTTAGCGTGATCCAACTCTATGTTTTTTAATATATATATATATAATTTAAAAAAATTATTTATTGGCTGTGCTGCATCTTCGTTGCTGTAAGGGCTTCTCTCTAGTTGTGGCAAGTGGAGGCTACTCTCCAGTTGCATTGTTCAGGCTTCTCTTGTTGCTGAGACAGGCTCTAGGGTACTCAGGCTTCAATAATTGCGGCTTAGGGCTCAGTAGTTACAGTTCTTCAGCTCTAGAGCACAGGCTCAATAATTGTGGCTCTCAGGCTTAGTCACTTGCAGTATGTGGGATCTTCTTGGTCCAGGGATCAAACTGGTGTCTCCTACATTGGCAGGCATATTCTTTACCACTAAACCACCAGTGTGTGTGTGTGAGTGCTTAGGCACTCAGTCGTGTCCACCTCTCTGAGACCCCATGGACCATGGCCTGCCAGGCTCCTTTTCCCATGGGATTCTCCAGGCAAGAATGCTTGCTGGAGTGGGTTGCCATTTCCTTCTCCAAAACCACCAGGGAAGCTCCAACTTTATGTTTCTTCTGTCACTATCCCACACCCACACCTTCAACATCCATTCTCATACACATCCCCTGGACTTCCAACTGTAAAAATTAGAAAATTCAAGTAGGTCTTTTGGAGTGTAGTGCAGTTCCTTATGGGTCACACTTTATACCTTATCTTCAGTGGCCTACTGGATTTTAATCTAGTTACAGGTCTAGAAACAAAGAGATGTTGTGGGAGTGGTTTCTGAGGAAGCAGCATCATCTTGCTTGGTACAACTGCCTTAGGAAAGGTCATTGTAGTTTCCTCAGGCAGTATAGGGTTAATCCTCTGAGACAGGTGTGGAGCAGCCATTCTCATTGATGTTGGGTAAAGAGGCAGCTTCTCTGGCAAAGAAAACTCATCATTACTTAGAGCTTTCAATATTCCAAGCTTTAACAAAGTTTTTGCATACATCCCCATTCCATTTTTCAGGATCCCAGTGCTTTTCATTGTTCTCACTGTAACTTGAGCCACCTAGTGACACTGGGAGCTCAACTTGTACTGCAATTCAGCAAGTCAGAGAAGGAGTTTCTTGGTTTAATTTTCATCAGTTAGCTGGCGCTATAGTTCTTCAATGAATGAAAAATAAAATTACCATATGATGCAGCAATTCTACTCCTGAGTATACAAAGAATTGACAGCAGACACTTAAACAGATATTTGTACTTCTTTGTTCATAGCAACATTATTCACTATGGCAGAGAGGTGGAAGCAACTCATGTGCCTAAAATATGATATATACATACAAAGGAATATCATTTAGCTTTAAAAAGAAAAAATTCTAACAAATGCTACAACAGAGATGAACTCTGAAGATATGCTAAACGAAATAAATCAGGCACAAAAGGACAAATATGATTTCACTTACATAAGGTGTCTAGAGTAGGCAAATTCATAGCGACAGAAAGAAAAATGGCTTTTGCTAGGGTTTGGGGGAAAAGGGGAATGGGTAGTTATTTTTTAACAGGTCAGAGTTTCTGTTTGGGGTGATGAAACATCACGCCAGGCTTTCTTGTCCTTCACTATCTCCTGGAGTTTGCTCAAACTCATGTCCATTGAGCTAATGATTTCACCCAACCATCTCATCCTCTGTCGCCCCTTTCTCCTCTTGCATCACGGTGTTCTTTCTTTCCCAGTATCAAGGTCTTTTCTGATAAGTTGGCTCTTCACATCAGGTGGCTAGAGTATTGGCGCTTCAGCTTCAGCATCAGTCCTTCCAATGAATATTCAGGGTTCATTTTATGGTTACATAACACTATAAATGTATTTAATGCCAATGAATTATACAATTAAAAATAGATAAAATCACAAATTTTGTTATGTATATTTTATCAGGATAAAAATTTAAAAATAGGTTAACTGCTTGTTTCAAACAAAAATAACTGGAAAGTAATAGACATTAAGTTTATAATACATGTAGAAGTATGATATAAATATCACATAGGCCAGGAGAGGAAAAAAGGAGAATACTGCTGCAAAGTTTATACACTGCTCAAAATTGGTGTAATACACTTTAAGGTAAATGGTGATAACCTAAATACATACCCTATGAACCCCAAAGCAACCAATGAAAAGTAAAAGTATAGCTAGTAAACCAATAAAGGGAAAAAAAAAAA
>SJYQ01092544.1:0-10259 GCA_006410935.1 Redunca redunca | reverse complement strand
AAAAAAAAAAAGAAATAAAGTGGAATCATAAAATATATTCACTCTAAAAGAAGTCAGAAATAATAAAAGGAAACAAACAAAAAACATGGGACAAACAAAACAAATAGCAAGATGGTAAATTTAAACTTAACCATATTGATAATTTTATTAAATATAAATGCTCTAAACATCCAATTAAAAGGCAGAAATTGTCAGGTTGGATAAAAAAGAAACTCAGTTATATGCTTCTTGTAAGAAACCCATTTTTTAAATTATTTATTTATTTATGGTTGTGCTGGGTCTTCATTGCTCTCAGGCTTTCTCCAGTTGTGGCAAGTGGGGGCTTCTCTCTAGTTATGGTACAGGGGCTTTTCATTGCAGTGGCTTCTCTTGTTGCAGAGCACAGGCTCTAGGCACACAGGTTTCAGTAGCTCATGGGCTTAGTTGCTCTGAGGCACATTGCATCTACTGGGACCACAGATTGAACCCATGTCCCCTGCATTGGCAGGTGGATTCCTATACACTGTATCACCATGAAAGTTTATGTAAGAAATCTATTTTAAATATAGTAAGCCAAATATATTTAAAGTAAAAGAATAGAAGAAGGGAAAGGAGGACTTCTTGGAGGTTCAGGTACAAGACTCCATGCTTCTACTGCAGGGGGACATGAGTTCAATCCCTGGTTAGGGAAATAAGATCCAACATGGTCACAGTGTGACCAAAAGAAAGAAAGGAAAAAGGAAAAGGATGGTAATACTCATCAAAGGAAAGCTACAGTGGCTATAACAAACAAAGTTTTTTCGTTAAGTTACAAACAAACAAAGTTTGTTCTAAGTTACAGAGAAAAGTATATTGTGGTTTAGGCACTAAGTCATGTCTGACACTTGAGACCCCAAGGACCATAGCCTGCCGAGCTCCTCTGTCCATGGGATTTCCCAGGCAAGAATCCTGGAGTGGGTTGCCATTTCCTTCTGCAGGGGATCTTCCCAACCCAGGAATTGAATCTGGGTCTCCTGCAGGCAGATTCTTTACCAACTGAGCTACATGGGAAGCCCGAAAAGCATATTACTAGAGATAAATAGGATCATTCCATAATAGTAAAGTAGCCAATTCATTGAGAAAACATAACAATTCTAAATGTTTAGTTACCTAATAATAAAGATTTAAAGTACATGGGGGAAATTTGATAGACTATCAGAAGAAATAGAAAATTGCACAGTTATAGCCAAACATTTCTATATCCTTCTTTCAATAAGTGATAAAGTTGAGAAAAAAACAACAAAAGTCTTCAAGAAGACTCGAACAATACTATCAACAGATTTGAGGTAATTGTCATTTATATTCAATAACAGGATGAAAATTATATTCAATGGCATACATAACATTTACTAATATAGACCATATTCTGAGCCATAAAATAAATTTCAAGAAATTCACTAGGTTTCAGATCATATGAAATAAGGTCTCTGACCTCAGTGAAATTGAATTTGAGATAAATAAGAGCAAGAAGTCTCCAAATATTTGGAAACTAAATAAATAACACTCTTCTAAATAACACATGGGTCAAAGAAAAAATTAAAAATTAAATTATAACATACAAAACTGAATGAAAATGAAAACACAGAATTTTCATTTGCAGAGGGGGAAATATATGGAACAAAACACTAAAAATGTTAACAAGCCAAAGCAACTAGAACCTGTGCTCTGCACTAAGAGATACCACTGCAATGAGAAGCCCATGCACCGCAATGAACAGTAGCTCCTGCTCATTGCAACTAGAGAAAGCCCTGGCACAGCAACAAAGACTCAGCACAGTTAAAAACAAAACAAAATAAAACAAATGTTATCAAATCAGTGACCTCAGCTTGTCCTTAAAGAAACTAGAAAAAAAAGAAGAGCAAGTTATACGCAAAGCAAATAGTTTATTCCAAAGTGTAAGGTTGGCTTAACATTGACTACTGAGGAAAATTAGACCTGGATAAGTGGAGAGATATGCTATGATCAGGGGGTCAGAAGAGTCAATATTGTTAAGATTTCAATTCTCCCTAAATTGATATACAAATTCAATACATTCCCAATCAAAGTACCAGTAGGCATTTTTCCCCCGATAGAATTTGACAGATTAATTCTAAATTTCCTATGGAAAAGCAAGGGAGAAAGTAGTGTGAACAAAGACAATTTTTAGGTTACGAATGTTTAAGTATTGAGAGAAATGCCCAAGAAGAGGATAAAGAGTTAAAAGGCAGATATCAGAGAAGTTGGGCACAACTAAAAAACTACAAAGTTGAGGAACTAAAACTATATGATTTCAAGAATTACGAAACTTCAGTAATCAAGACACTGTGGTAGTGGCGTAAAGATAGTTAAATAGTCAAGAGAACAGACTGGAGACTCTGTTAACTCACACATATATGGTCAATTGACTTTCAATAAAGGTGCAAATTCAATTTAATGGAGAAAGAGTAGTCTTTTCAACAAACAGAGCTAGAATAATTGTTTTTAAAAAAGAACTTCGATCCATATCTGATATGATATACAAAGATTAAAGCAAAATGGATCATAGACCTAAATGTAAAATCTAAAAGTATAAAACTCCTAGAAAAACACATAAGAAGAAATGTACTGTCTTTGTATTTCTCTTGGCCAATAAACCCCTCTTTTATGAAGTGTTCAGGGGAAAGAAAAGGAGCTAGAAGTCAATCACATTTCTTCTTGTAAATAACTATTTGATAAAAGCTCAGTAGACAACAAATGAAAGCTATTGACTAAAATTAGATATCAATATTAGCTATAGAATGATTTTTTTATCACAATCACTCAATAACACATGTGATTCATTTCTTAAAAAGCTTGATTAACTCTGATATGAAATTGAAAGCGATTAATATAGAATTGGAGCTTGTGGGGACTTCCCTGGTGATACAGTGGACAAGAATCCACTTGCCAATGCAAGGGACATGGGTTTGATCCCTGGTCTGGGAGATTCCACTTGCTGCAAAGCAACTAAGCCCATGTGCCACAATTACCAAGCCAGAGTTCTAGAGCCTGTGAGCCACAACTAATGTGCCCTTGTGCCATAGTTACAGAAAATCTGTGCTGCAAACACTGAAGCCCCTGCACCTATAGCCTGTGCTCTGCAACAAGAGAGACCACCACAATGAGAAGTCTGTGCACTGAAATAAAGAGAGAGAGCCTGCAAGCAGAAAGGAAGACCTAGCACAACCAAAAATAATGAATAAATAAATCGTTAAAAAAAAAAAAAAGAATTGGAGCTTGTTATCCAGAATCTGGCTCTAGGTGAGTGATCACACCATCGTGATTATCTGGGTTGTAAAGATCTGTTTTGTACAGGGGGCTTCCCTGTGGCTGAGAGGTTAAAATGTCTGCCTGCAATGCAGGAGACCCGGGTTCAATCCCGCTGGAGAAGGAAATGTCAACCCACTCCAGTAATCTTCTTGCCTGGAGAATCCCATGGACAGAGGAGCCTGGTAGGCTACAGTCCACGGGGTCACTAAGAGTTGGACACGAACTAAGCGACTTCATTATTTTTCTGTGTATTCTTGCCACCTCTTAATATCTTCTGCTTCTGTTAGGTCCATACCATTTCTGTCTTTTATTGAGCCCATCTTTGCATGAAACGTTCCCATGGTATGTCTAATTTTCTTGAAGAGATCTCTAGTCTTTCCTAATCTATTGTTTTCCTCTATTTCTTTGCACTGATCCCTGAGGAAGGCTTTCTTATTTCTCCTTGCAGTTCTTTGGAACTCTGCATTCAAATGGGTATATCTTTCCTTTTCTCCTTTGCTTTCCGCTTCTCTTCTTTTCACAGCTATTTGTAAGGCCTCCTCAGACAGCCATTTTGCTTTTTTGCATTTCTTTTTCTTGGAGATGGTCTTTCTCCCTTTCTCCTGTACAATGTCATGAACCTCAGTCCATAGTTCATCAGGCACTCTGTCTATCAGATCTAGGCCCTTAAATCTATTTCTCAAAGGGATTTGATTTAGGTCATACCTGAATGGTCTAGTGGTTTTCTCCACTTTCTTCAATTAAAGTCTGAATTTGGCAATAAGGAGTTCATGATATGAGCCACAGTCAGCTCTCAGTCTTGTTTTTGCTGACTGTATAGAGCTTCTCCATCTTTGGCTGCAAAGAATATAATCAATATGATTTCGGTGTTGACCATCTGGTGATGTCCATGTGTAGAGTCTTCTCTTATGTTGTTGGAAGACGGTGTTTGCTATGACCAGTGTGTTCTCTTGGCAAAACTCTACTAGCCTTTGCCCTGCTTCATTCTGTACTCCAAGGCCAAATTTGCCTGTTACTCCAGGTGTTTCTTGACTTCCTACTTTTGCATTCCAGTCCCCTATAATGAAAAGGACATCTTTTATGGAGGTTAGTTCCAAAAGGTCCTATAGGTCTTCATAGAACTGTTCAACTTCAGCTTCTTCAGTGCTACTGGTCGGGGCATAATCTTGGATTACCGTGATATCGAATGGTTTGCCTTGGAAACAAACAGAGATCATTCTGTCATTTTTGAGATTGCATTCAAGTACTGCATTTCGGACTCTTTTTTTTGACTATGATGGCTACTCCATTTCTTCTAAGGGATTCCTGCCCACAGTAGTAGATATAATGGGCATCTGAGTTAAATTCACCCAGTCCAGTCCATTTTAATTCGCTGATTCCTAGAATGTTGACATTCACTCTTACCATCTCCTGTTTGACCACTTCCAATTTGCCTTGATTCATGGACCTAACATTCCGGGTTCCTATGCAATATTGCTCTTTACAGCATCAGACCTTGCTTCCATCACCAGTCCCATCCATAACTGGGTGTTGTTTTTGCTTTGGCTCCATCCCTTCATTCTTTCTGGAGTTATTTCTCCACTGATCTCTGGTAGCATATTGGGCACCTACTGACCTGGGCAGTTCATCTTTCAGTGTCTTATCTTTTTGCCTTATTATACTGTTCATGGGGTTCTCAAGGCAAGAATACTGAAGTGGTTTGCCATTCCCTTCTCCAGGGGACCACATTCTGTCAGATCTTCATGACCCGGATAATCACAGTGGTGTGATCACTCACCTAGAGCCAGACATCATGGAATGTGAAGTCAAGTGGGCCTTAGGCAGTATCACTATGAACAAAGCTAGTGGAGGTGATGGAATTCCAGATGAGCTATTTCAAATCCTAAAAGATGATGTGAAAGTACTGAACTCAATATGTCAGCAAATTTGGAAAACTCAGCAGTGGCCATAGGACTGGAAAAGGTCAGTTTTAGTTCCAATCCCAAAGAAAGGCAATGCCAAAGAATGCTCAAACTACTGCACAATTGCACTCATCTCACATGGTAGTAAAGTAATGCCCCAAATTCTCCAAGCCAGACCTCAGCAATACGTGAACTTCCAGATATTCAAGCTGGTTTTAGAAAAGGCAGAGGAACCAGAGATCAAATTGCCAACATCTGTCAGACCATCAAAAAATCAAGAGAATTCCAGAAAAACATATATTTCTGCTTTATTGACTATGCCAAAGCCTTTGACTGTGTGGATCACAATAAACTGTGGAAAATTCTGGAAGAGATGGGAATACCAGACCACCTGACCTGCCTCCTGAGAAGCCTGTATGCAGGTCAGGAAGCAACAGTTAGAACTGGACATGGAACAACAGACTGGTTCCAAATAGTACGTCAAGGCTGTCTGTTGTCACCTTGCTTATTTAACTTCTATTTAGAGTACATCATGAGAAACGCTGGGCTGGAGGAAGCACAAGCTGGAATCAAGATTTCCAGGCAAATATCTATAACTTCAGATATGCAGATGACACCACCCTTATGGAAGAAAGTGAAGAACTAAAGAGCCTCTTGATGAAAGTGAAAGAGGAGAGTGAAAAAGTTGGCTTAAAAGCTCAACATTCAGGAAACAAAGATCATGGCATCCGGTCCCATCACTTCATGGCAATTAGATTGGGAAACAGTGGAAACAGTGGCTGACTTTATTTTTTTGGGCTCCAAAATCACTGTAGATGATGATTGCAGCAATGATAAAATTAAACCATGAAATTAAAAGACGCTTACTCCTTATAAGAAATGTTATAACCAAACTAGACAGCATATTAAAAAGCAGAGACATTACTTTGTCAACAAATGTCTGTCTAGTTAAGGCTATGGTTTTTCAAGTAGTTATGTATAGATGTGAGTTGGACTATAAACAAAGCTGAGCACTAAAAAATTGATGCTTTTGAACTGTGGTGTTGGAGAAGACTCTTGAGAGTCCCTTGGCCTGCAAGGAGATCCAACTAGTTCATCCTAAAGGAAATCAATCCTGGGTGTTCATTGGAAGGACTGATGCTGAAGCTGAAACTCCAATACTTTAGCCACCTGATTTGAAGAACTGACTCATTTGAAAAGACCCTGATGCTGGGAAAGATTGAAGGCAGGAAGAGAAGGGGATGACAGAGGATGAGATGGTTGGATGGCATCACTGACCCAATGGACATGAGTTTGGGTAAACTCTGGGAGTTGGTGATGCACAGGTAGGCCTGGCATGCTGCAGTTCATGGGGACAAAGAGTCGGACACAACTGAGCAAATGAACTGTACTGACTGATCCAGTCAGAGGAAATTGTCACTTGGAATCAAAGTTACCTAAGTCAAATATTATGAAAACAAAGTGAGTCTTTGAAAAAAAATAAAGTAGCTGCTCATGGAAAGGTTAAAAAGACAGTTGCAATCCAAAACTTTTCATTTACTACCTACCTCTCTGGCTCGTTGGAGCTGTGCTTGCTCAATCCTACTGATGACATCCTGAACTGCAAATGGAATCTCAATATTAGGAACCTCTGATTTTTCTAGGACGGCTTTGTACATTTTGGTGAAATCAAAAGTTTCTTTTTCTGCTTCATGTTCATCGTTTTGCTCAGTTGACATTTTGATAAATGTTTTGGGAAGTTGAGTGATTTTCTATTATTTCTTTATTTTTTACAAAATACATGCAAATGCTTTTAAGCCACCCACAAGGAAGCTAGAAGAGGCTTTTCTTGCTCCCAGAGATTGTGGAGTACCCTGATCCTACCCATGGTGTTCCGGTTCTGGTGATGTCATATTAGACCCATTGTGACATTATCATTGACTCAAATACTTAAAGAGTGCTTACTGTATGCAGAGAATTAGGCATTCTATATGCTGTGATGGTAGTGGGTGAAGGGGGGAGGGTGGGTAGGAAAGAATAGACAACAGGAACTATAAAAGAAATAGACGATATAGCCTTGCTTAAATGAGCTTAAAATCTAGGTGTTAGA
Source organism: Redunca redunca (assembly GCA_006410935.1). Taxonomy (NCBI): domain Eukaryota; kingdom Metazoa; phylum Chordata; class Mammalia; order Artiodactyla; family Bovidae; genus Redunca; species Redunca redunca. Next base: position 2,984 of record SJYQ01092544.1, on the reverse strand, counting down.
ATTCAAGATCCAGTATATCAATTTTAACTCCTGGTTCTTCTCTCTTCCTGAGGTTTTGCTTAAGAATGTTTAAGCTTGTAATGGAATAATCGCATTACAACTTCCTCAGCTGCCCCTCAACTTTTCCTAGACTTGTAGTAACTTGGATGATAGTATTTGGATGAAGATTACAGTCTTTGCACTGCCTAGTGGCTCATTTATTCAAGGAGCCTGACTGAAGAAGCTTCGAAGTTTCATAGTTGGCTGAGAAATTGAAGGGTATGCTTAGAGGCTGCTTTCTAACTGAAAAAATCACTTTGGGCAGCTCCTTTGTAGAGGAGGTGAAAATATTTTGGACACCAGAGCAATTAAAGGACAGATGGTTTTGTTGGCTGTGTAGATTATTTTTTAATTTAAAAAAGTACAAAAAAGTACAGGAAGTAATAGAGCAAATAGCCATGTGCCTATCACCTAGAATGAACAGATATTAACATTTTGTCATATTTGCTTCAGATATTTTTTAAATAAAGCATTAGAGATAAAGTTTGTTATTCTCTCTAGATTCCTTCCTTTCCCTTTGTCCATTTTCAGAGGGCCATAACAAGCATAAATCTGATGTATTTATGTCTAGTCTATGTTTATATAGTTTTACTGCAGGTGTGTTCCTAAACTGTGTAATATCATTTTGTAGATTTTAGATTTTATACAAATTGTAGATGTATACCAATTACTCTATGAGACTATGAGTACTTTATGAGTGCTTGTTGAAAAACTTATAAATTTAAACAATTTGTTTCAGTCCTTAGAGAAAGGAATACAGGGATCATAATGTAATTGTCTTTTAAAAATATCAAGCAATATATAAATATTTTCCCTTCTCTTTAAGACCCTGTTGTCTAAGTTATCCCTCTCCTGTGGTCCCAAATCATCTTGTAAACTTTATATTATAGTACTTATTGAAGTGTAACTATTTGTTATTTGTTTCTATCCACTAGCTGTTGAGCTTCTCAAAACCAGATGCTGTCCCTTAGGTTTCTTTTTCTCCTTTCTTGGCTGTGCCAGCTCTTCTATGCAGCATGCAGACTTCTCTTGCTGCAGAGCACTGGCTCTAGCGCACACGGGCTTCAATAGTTGCAGCCTACAGGCTTAGTTGCCCTGTGCCATGTGGGATCCTATTTCCAATCAGGGATGGAACCTGTGTCCCCCGCATTAGAAGGTGGATTCCTAACCACTGGACCACCAGGGAAGTCCCTGCACTTTAGGTTTATCCAACGTTTGCCATACTCTTTTTCAGTTCTTCCATGGAAACTGTCTAAAATATTTGGACATTCATTATAGTTTAAAACTCCTTCCCTGGTGGTCCAGTGGCTGAGACTCCATGCTCCCAATGCAGGGGGCTCGGGTTAGATCCCTGGTCAGGGAACTAGATCCCACATGCTGCTACTAAGAGTTCACACACCTCCACTAAGACCAAGTGCAACCAAATAAGTAAGTAAGTAAGAAGATAAATAAATATTAAAACCCCTTTCCTTGTGGAAACTTCTCTAAGTCCGGAACACTTTCTTTTATTGTTAAGATTATACCCTCCTCCCCCTCCCCATAAAATATCACTCCCTCTTTTCCTATAAATCACAATTAAGTCTATTTATTGAAAGGAGTTCATAATGTTTTCTGAAAGGGTCACAATTAAGGAGAATTATTTGTTTTTAGAAATGTGAGGTTTCATTAAAATATCCATCACTACCCAACATTCCTTGACATTACCAATTAATCTATTAAATTACTTTGTTGATAATATTATTAAATTATGAGGTCCTTTAATAACTTAATTCCTCTTGATTCCTTTACATTGCTTACCCTAGTAGGCATTCACAAAGCAGCCTACATGCTGGTCAACTAAACTAATTTAGTATTATTGTGCTTTCTCTCTCCCTCATATTTTTTATGCAGCATGGAATTCATCAGCAACTGGCAATGAAGGCTTTTTAAAACAAATTTTAAAAAATCTCTTCAATTTGATGAGCATTTGTTGAGATAGTACTATGTGGCTACTACCATTATCCTAGACTGTGAAGAATATATGCTAGGGTACCTGTGAAGAAACTGAAAAACAACAAAAAAAGAAAAAAGAATTTAGGTTAGAATATAATATTCAAGTGCTAAACAAGGGACATGAAGAAGAGATCTGTGAGGAACGGAGTCTTTGGGAAATCCTTATGGAGAGAGAAGGTTGATTGACAAATGAAGGCATTCCAGACAGGGAAGACACCTTGAGCCATGGCTTTGGAGGTGAGTGCTGAGTTTGTACTTCAAGGGGAAAGTAACTGGTTTAATTGAAGTGAAGCAATTTTGAATTTAGACTTCCCTGGTGGCTCAAACTGTATGTAAAGAATCTGCCTGCAATGCAGGAGACCAGGATTCAGTCCTTGTGTTGGGAAGATCCCCTGGAGGAAGAAATGGCAACCAACTCCAATATTCTTGCCTGGGAAATCCAGTGGACAGAGGAACCTGGTGGGACATGGTCCACAGAGGCCAACACAACTGAAGCGACTTAGCATGCATACACACAAGGGAGATTGCATGGGATATAATAGCAGTTTGGTGAAAATGAAACCTTCAATTTAGGAAGATTTTTTGAAGTAATATAATAGAAAAAATTTATTGAAAATCAAGACATGATTATTTCAAACGACAATGTCTGAGTTAAGATACAGAAATGGGACTGTTAAGGGAGGGATAAATCGTAGTAAGTGTGGCTAAAGATGATAAAGAATTTGGATCACCTAACATAATTTATAATTATAAAGATTAATTAAAATTTTTGTTTTTATTGTATTTCATTTGAATTGATGGCAGGACATCAATGAAGAGGCTATCCAGACTAAGTATTAATATTATCAAATAACATACTGAGCAAAGATGTGGGTACCTGACTCAAGTGAACGTGGGGCAAAGTTCTTTGAATGTGTGTCTTAGGGAAACCCGCTCTCTCAGTAAGTAAATGT